>QJPP01007415.1:0-282500 GCA_003996215.1 Jaltomata sinuosa
AGGATCTTAGAGGAGTAATACAGTTGTTCACCTAGTTAGTACCTGATCAAGTCCAAGGAAAGAATATTTCTACACGTAACACTATTCAAGGGGAGACTATTGGATCTAGAGTTCGTGAATTCCTCAGGATGAATCCCCCGGTGTTTACAGGATCTAGTGTGAAAGAGGACCCTCAACAGTTTATAGATGAGATCAATAGAATCTTCAGGGTTATGCATATATATGAGACTGAGGCTGTGGAATTGGCCTCCTATAAGCTAAAAGATGTTGCCATTGCCTGGCATGAGATGTGGGTCGATTCCAGGGGCCCGAATGCCCCTCCAACAGTTTAGGAAGAATTCTCGAGCGCCTTTATTGATCACTTTTTAACTATAGAGCTCAGGGAAGCGAGGGTGGATGAATTTCTATCCTTATGATAGAATAACCTCAGTGTCAAGGAGTATAGCATGCGATTTACGTTGTTGGACATATTTCCTCCAGAGATGGTCAGCACCCAGAGGGCGAGGATGCATTACTTTGTGGGTGGCCTCAGAGATCATTTGATTGACTCTTGTGAGGTTGCTACACTTAATAATGATATAGATATTGCTAGACTGATGGCATATTCACAACAGTCAGAGGATCGCATCCATGACCGCAAGGCAAATAGATCAGAAAGGGAGCAAAGTAAGATGGCCAGGGAAGCTGGAAGGTATCACAGAAGTGACAGGGCTTCCTCCAATAGAGGTCCACCTAGGCAGGCTAAGTCAGCATCCAGCTTCATAGCTAGTGCTCCAGCTCAGTCATCAAGATCTAGACAGGATCAGAGTCAGACTTCTAAGGCACCAGGCCCATACTATCAAAGAGGTACTGGTCGGGGATTACCACCTCGGCCTATTACAGACAATGTGGTCATTTTTATTTTGGGAAGTGCTTATATGGCTCTACTGCTTGTTATGGGTGTTGATTCAAGGGTCACAATATGCATGATTTTCCTAGACTTAGAGCTGAGGAAAGGGGTGATAGAATATTGTCCACAGGTTCTGCAGGAGCATCCTCTTCTTCAGCACCACCTTCATCTCATGATCCTCAGGCATAGACAAGTAGAGGTATATGTAGGGGTAGAGGAAGAAGTTCAGGTTCGAGAGCTGGCCCAAATTGAATGTATGAATTAGCAGGCCGATAGGATTCAAAGGCTTCCCCAAATGTGGTTACGAATACCTTATCCATTTTCTCTTATGATGTTTATGCATTGATAGATCTAGGGGCGACCCTATCATATGTTACTCCATTTGTTTCTAAGAAGTTTGGAATAGAGACAGAGTTATTACGTGATCCATTTATAGTATCAACTCCAGTAGGAGAGTCTATTACAGATAAAAGGATCTACTATGGGTGTCTAGTAACAATATGTGGCCATGATACATTGGCTAACTTGATAGAGCTGAACATGGTTGATTTTGATGTAATTATGGGCATGGACTGGCTATCCTCTTGTTACACTATAGTTGATTGTCGAACTAAGGTTTCTCGATTTCATTTCCCGGGAGAACCAATCTTGGAGTGGAAAGGGAATTCTGTGATGCCTAGAGGAAGGTTTATTTCCTATCTTAAGGCACAAAAGCTTATAACAAAAGGGTGTTTATATCACCTAGTCAATGTCAGAGACCTTGAAGCAGAGGAATTTGTGTCAACTCTTCAGTCCGTACCCTATGTGAATGAATATCTAGATGTGTTTCCCGATGAACTTCCTGGATTACCTCCGGTTAGAGATAATGACTTTGGTATCGATCTAGATCCTGATACCCGGCCTATATCCATTCCGCCTTAAAGAATGGCACCAGCAGAGTTGAAAGAGCTAAAGGAGCAGTTGAAAGATTTACTTGACAAAGGTTTTATTCGTCCCAGCATATCTCCATGGCGCTCTCCAGTACTATTTCCATGTAAGAAAGATGGAACAATGAGAATGTGTATAGATTACATGCAGTTGAATAGAGTGACAATAAAGAATAAGAACCCTCTACCCAGAATAGATGATTTATTTGATCAGTTGCAGGGAGCTAAATGTTTTTCAAAGATTGACTTAAGATCTGGTTATCACCAGTTGAGGATACGTGAAGTTGATATTCCAAAGACAGACTTCAGAACTAGATATGGGCACTTTGAGTTCCTTGTCATGTCATTTGGACTGAAGAATGCCCCAGCAGCTTTCATGGATATGATGAATAGTGTTTTCAAATCCTTTATTGATATGTACGTGATTGTATTTATAGATGATATCTTGATATATTCACGTGATGAGGCAAAGCATGCAGACCATCTCAGAACAGTTCTACAAACTCTTAGAGAACACCAGCTTTATCCCAAGTTTTCTAAATGTGAGTTCTGGGTGAACTTAGTGGATTTTCTTGGCCATGTGGTCTCTGGTGAAGGTATCAAAGTGGACTTTTAGAAGATAGAGGTTGTGAAAAGATGTCCTCGACCTACCACTCCGACGAAGTGCATAGTTTCTTAGGGATCGCCAGTTATTATAGGAGGTTTGTGGAGGGATTTTCCTTTATTTCTGCCCCATTGACTAAATTAACACAGAAAGCAGCCAAATTTCAGTGGTTAGATGCTTGTCAAAGAAGCTTTCAAGAGCTGAAAGATAGATTAACTATAGCTCCTATATTGGCCTTACCAGAGGGCACAGAAGGGTATGCCCTTTATTGTGATGCTTCGGGTGTCGTACTAGGATGCGTCATGATGCAACATTGGAAGGTTATAGCATACGCTTCTTGACAATTTAAAAAGCATGAACAGAACTATGCCACACATGATTTAGAGCTTGCAGCAATTGTATTCGCACTTAAGATTGGGCGCCACTATTTGTATAGGGTATATTTTGCCATATTTACAGACCATAAGATTCTCCAATATATCTTCAAGAAAAAAGAGTTGAATTTGAGGCAGAGAAGGTGGATAGAGTTGCTAAAAGACTACGATGTAAATATTCTCTACCACCCTGGTAAAGCTAACATTGTAGCGGATACTCTCAATTGTGTTTCTATGGGTAGCCTAGCACATTTGTCACCCGCTCAACATGAAGTAGCATGAGATGTTCACAGATTAGCCAGTCTAGGAGTTTGACTTCTAGATTCTGAAGATGGGGGTGTGGTTGTGTAGAACACTACTGAGTCATTATTACTGGCGGTAGTGAAAGAAAAACAATATGATGATCCTTATTACTCTAGTACAGAGAAGGAATCCGACAACAAAAAAATTCAGCATTTGAGATGGCAGGGGATGGTTCCTTAAGGTGCCGAGTTTGACTCTGTGTTTCTAATATAAATGGTCTAAGACAACAGATAATGGCTGAAGCACATTGTTCCCGGTATTCTATTCATCCAGGCTCTACAAAGATGTACCATGACCTTAAAGAGGTCTACTGATGGAATGGCATGAAAAGGGATATAGCAGAGTTTATAGCACAGTGCTCCAACTGCCAGCAAGTGAAGGCAGAACATCAAAGGCCCCGTGGCCTATCTCAAACAATGAGCATTCCCGTATGGAAATAGGAGGCCATTAACATGGATTTTGTTACAGGTTTGTGTTCCTCATTTCACAAGCATGACTCTATTTGGGTGATCATTAATCGATTAACACAATCATCCCACTTCTTACCAGTTGTTAAGTCTACCAGTACTATAGAAGATTATGCCAAGCTATATATAGGAGAGATTGTTCGCTTGCATGGAATCCCAATGTCCATAATTTCAGATAGGGGTTCCCAGTTCACCTCACATTTTTGGAGGTCATTCCAGGAGACTTTGGGAACACAAGTGAACCTTAGCATCATATTCCATTCACAGACGGATGGCCAAGCCGAGCGCACTATTCAGACACTCGAAGACATGTTGAGAGAATGCATTCTGGACTTTAAAGGCAATTGGGATGATCATTTACCCTTGATAGAATTTGCCTATATTAATTGCTATCACTTCAGTATTGGCATGGCTCTATTTGAAGCTCTTTACGAGAGATGATGTAGATCACCTATTTGTTGGTTTCATGTAGGTGAGACTCAAATATTAGAACCAGATCTTGTCCATCAAGCAGTTTAAAAGGTAAAGCTAATACAGGAGCGGCTGAAGACTGCTCAAAGCCGACAACAATCTTATACAGATGTGCGACGCAGAGATTTAGAGTTTTAAGTTGATGACTGGGTATTCTTGAAGGTATCGCCTATGAAGGGGTTATGCGATTTGGAAAGAAAGGTAAGTTGAGCCCTAGATATATTGGTCCTTATAGAATCCTAAAGAGAGTTGACCAAGTAGCCTATGAGGTTTATTTACCTCCTGAATTAGCAACAGTGCATCCACTCTTTCACGTGTCTATGTTACGTAAATGCTTAGAAGATCCTTATCAAGTTTTCCCTTTATAGGGTCTAGAGCTCTCAGGAGATTTATCATATGAAGAACTCCCGGTGGCCATACTAGATAGACAAATCAGAAAATTGAGAACGAAAGAAATAGCTTCAGTTAAAGTTCTATGGAAAAGTTAGAATGTAGAAGAAGCCACGTGGGAAGCAGAGGCCGACATGAGGGGAAAATATCTTCACTTTTTCAAGGAACAACCAGAAGGTTTTTAAAGTCATTACTCTTTTCATTCGAGTATCAATTTTAGTCATATTTGTTAATACTATTTTATCAATATGCTAAATGTTCAGGTACTTGATATGTGCTTATGATTCAAGAATTATATATGTTCCTTAGAGTTGAGATGTAAAGTTGAAGGAGTATGAGGTAAGCTATATTAAATACAATAGTTTTCATTCCCATAAGGCCAAGCGGAGCCTCGTTGATACCTGTTAAATATTATTCTCTTGTTGTGACGCTCAGTGAAGCATATGGTATGTGTTTTGGTTAGCTGACAGGTTTCGGATAGACCAGTTTACAAGGGAAACTCTGCCAATTTTTTTTGGAAAAAGGTGGAGTTAGAATAATTTTGTGTCGTATCCTTCATTCGAGGATGAATGATCCCAAGGGGGGATAGTGTAGTTCCCCGAACTTAAATTACACGTGCAACTCATAAACGTGAAGGAATCATTATGAACAAAGAGGATAAGGTTGTAAATGGATAATTATACAAATGAAAGCTTATACTAAGTCATTTGAAGTGATATACCAAGGTTATAGACCAAAGGGAGACTTGGAACAAAAGTTCAAATTGAAGGATTCACTACGGTAGACTATTTCAAGCAAGCTAGTACAAGGTCTTACTTGTAACAGTTATATCTCCCAATATAAAATGATTTAGAGGTCCTATGAAAGACAAAATTGAAGGTATTTGAGCCTAGTTTTCAACTCAACAAACCTATTGTCCATAAAAGTTTGGAGTAAAAAGTTATGTGCATTTCACTACAGACACGCGCACTGCCCAATCATTGCGGGACATGTGGCAGCCTTGGGTATGTCAGCCAAAAGTGGTGTATTTATATTGAAACTTTGGAATTTCGTCTCCCATACAGATCAGAACATAAGGGACCTTCTTAACACTTGTTTTCTTCAGTTCTACTTCATCTCAAGCCCTCCCTAGCCTAAGGTAAATTAATTCTTTCAAGAATCAAGTGTATTTTTCATCGTAAAACACAGAAACATACTTGGTCAAGTGTTTTCTTGAAGGAAAAGGTATTGTTCTTGAAGATAAAAACAGTGAAGGTATTGTATTCTTATTGATAAAGGTATGGATGATCTTCTATCCCTATAAATATGACTCTAAGAGTTGTTTTAAGTATAGTTTAAGGGTAGGACTCACGGGACGGTGAAAGAAAGTCGTGAGTCCATGTTTTGCCCATTGTAACTAATATATTCAGCGAGGAAGGAGTATGTAGAGGGCTGTAATGGTTGTATTGTTGACTAAGTGTGGTGTGTATTGTGCTGTATTGAGGAAGCAAGCTTGCTGCAATAAGGAGGGACGCTAGGTATAGCAAACACGATTTCTATGATTCTTGCAAGCTTTTCCCTCGTCAAGTGTTTGATAAAATGCCTAAATGGATATAGGATGTTGTTTATATGTTATTTGGCTTCCTATCACTGTATTAAATTTTATAATTCTTGCCCAACTTAATCTATGAGCTTAAAGGGTCATTTAAACGCTACTAAATAAAGAACTCCCAAGGCAGTATTTAAAAGTCGAGGGGTCAAGTTTATGACCTTGTTTGGGGTATGGAATGGGTTGCATATTGTAAGGAATTGATGGAGGGATTAATATTGACTTCATAGGTTGTCATAGTTCAGTTGATAAGGGTAAAAGAGAGAGGTGTGATGATACACCATTTAATTATCTTATTTGCTAAGCTTGTCGCTTGTAAGCTATTATCATATTCCGAACCTCGCCATATTTCTTAGGTAGTCACTTATACTATTGAATATGTTGTTATGTCATAGATAAGAAGTGTTTGATGCGAACCAACGATGCTACATAAGGGAGAGAGAGTCTCAAAGTAAGGTATGTAAAGCTAAAACCTCTTTTCACCATCAAGGCACGACCTACAGTCACATGTTCCTCCTATAAAGGTCGTCATAGATTATATGCTTCTTGAAAGCAAATCTTATTTCTATTATAGGTCTCTCTCGGGTGGAGTTCTAAACCTATAGAGTTTTAGTACTCAATTCTAGTCAAAGATGTCACATGTTTCAGACGATCATAAATGTCTTCAGTTGAATCTCTTAGAAGTTACCGAGCATATATGTCACAAACTTAGAGAAATTAATTTGCCACAAAATAGACCTGAGTATATAGATCACATAGATATATTATTCTTTAGCTAAAAGAAAGTAATCAATATTCAGATAACGAGTTATATGATTCATAAGTTTCTTACTATGAGCCTTTACAAGCAAGATGAGATTATAGCCTACTCTGCAGCGTGGGGTGGGTATCATTAGGGCCACTACGTGCGACACTATTCTGTGCACAGAATTCAGACAGAGTCAGCTAGAACTTCTCGTCATGTATTCCCCTGACTACACAGGCCTGCGGGCAGACCTTACAGGAGCCCTGGATGGGGTACCTTGACATACCACGTTATCCAGACTATGAGATTTCACACATGGTTGTGATAGTTAGCTACAGATGCCAAAGAGGTGTCACCGATCGCTGACAGCAGACCATCTTGTGACTTCCTAACAGTTAGTATTACATAAAGAGTAGATAAGCTATGTAAAAGGGTAAAGATGTAACCTAGGAAAATTCTAGGAATTTTAAACATATGTAATTAAGTAGTGTATAAGATGTTATATAAGGATACCTCATATTGGTAATTGTATTAGTTTCAGTTTCAGTTTCAGATTACATTCCCTGTATATGTATGCTCAGATTTTCCTATCTTTGATATTCAATTCAGTGAGCATTCTTACATGTCTACTTGTTATTCAGTATGCTTTACATACCAGTACATGTTTCATATGTACTGACGTCCCTTTATTTTTGGGAGCTGCATTTTATGAATATAGGCATAGGTACTCAGGCTAGCAGACATCCACAGTAGACCAGTGCCTTCCAATTGATCAGTTGGTAAGCTCCACCTTTCTCTGGAGCTATCAGATGTCTAGGTCACATGTTTTGGATTCATGTACATATCATATTATGGGTATGTCGAGGCCCTATCCCGACTAGTTATCATATTTTCAGTTGCAGACTATTTAGAGGCTTCTTAGACATAGTTTTGTTTTAGCTGTACAGTTAGTCTAGTGGGCCCTTCAGTTATCTATGTTTTGGAATATGTAAACACATGTTGATGTCCATATTGTTTCTTATTAGTTTACAACTTTAGCATGAGTTTAGCATATATGTTTAGGAGGTGCTAGTATAACTCACTTAACGTCCGCCCCTCCTAGCTAGGGGCGTGACCGAGCAGGTCCAGGATTAGTTAGCTAAGGTGTTTATTAGACCGAGTTTGTCTCCTTGAGGTTCTCAAGTCCTCTTCGTGAAGAAGAAGGATGGGTCGATGCGGATGTCTATTGATTATCGGTAGTTGAATAAGGTGACAGTGAAGAATAAGTATCTGATGCCCTGTATTGATGACTTATTTGATCAGGTTCAGGGTTCCACCATGTTTTCGAAGATTTATTTGAGGTCCAGCTACCATCAGTTGAGGATTAGGGCAGAGGTCATCCCTAAGACAACATTCAGGACACGGTACGATCACTATGAGTTCCATGTGATGTCTTTTGAGTTGACTAATGCCCCCGCAATCTTCATGGACTAGATGCATAGGGTGCTTAGCCTGTACTTGTATATGTTCGTGATAGTATTCATTGATGACATCCTTGTATACTCGAGGAGTAGAGATAAGCATGAGCAGCACTTGAGGAATTTACTTCAGACTTTGAGAGATCATCGGCTTTACACTAAGTTCTCAAAGTGTGAGTTTTGGTTAGAGTCAGTTGCAATCCTAAGGCACGTGGTGTCTAAGGATGGGATTAGAGTTAATCCTAGTAAGATTTCTGCAGTTCATGATTGGCCTAGACCTACTACTTCTATCAAGGTTCACACCTTTTTGGGTTAACCGGGTATTCCAAATGGTTCGTTGAGTGATTTTCTTCCATAGTAGTACCCTTGACTATGCAGACTAGGAAGGATGTTCCATTTAAGTGGTCCGATCAGTGCGAGGATAGCTTCCATATGCTTAAGGCCTTATTGACTTCAGCTCCAGTTTTGACTTTACTAGTTGAGGGTCAAAGTTTCTCCTTGTATTGTGATGATTCAGGGGTCGGTCTTTGTTGTGTGATGATGTAGCAGGGTTGAGTGATAGCATATACGTCAAGGAAGCTGAAGTTTCACGAGTGCAACTACCCCACTCACGACTTAGAGTTTGTGGCGGTATTCTTCGCGCTTAAGATCTAGAGGCACTATCTATATGGAGTTCGTTGTGAGATATTTACCGACCATCATAGTCTTTAGTACATTACGAATCAGTGCGAGCTAAACTCGAGGCAGAGGAGATGGATTGAGTTGCTGAAGGACTATAAATTCACTATTTTATAACATCTGGGCAAGGAAAACATGGTAGCAGATGCCTTGAGTCGGAAGGCGGTGAGTATGGGCAGCCTAGCTTCACTTTCAGTTTCTGAGTGACCATTGGCCTTGGACATCCAATCCATAGCTAACCATCAGGTTAGGCTTGACTTATCGGATCCCAGCAGAGTTCTCGCCAATTCTTAGGCTCATTCTACTCTAGTTGATCAGATTCAGAGTCGACAGTTCTAGGATCAGAGTTTGTGTGACCTTCGTGATCAGGTAGTTCAGGGTGAGGTCAGCCGGGCTACTTTGGGTTTTGATGGTATTCTGAGGTTTGAGGGTTGACTTTGTGTTCCGAGAGCTAGTGATTCGATACAGTTGATACTCTGTAAGGCACATTATTCCAGATACTCCATCCATCCTGGTGCAGTGAAGATGTATAGAGACCTGAGACAGCTTTACTAATGGATTTGTATGAAGTAGGACGTGGAAGATTTCGTATCTCAGTGCTTGAACTATCAATAGGTGAAGTTCGAGCACATGAGACTGAGTAGTTTAATCTAGCCACTTCCCATTCTTGAGTGGAAGTGGGAAGGTATTACTATGTACTTTGTTGTTGGTTTGCCTCGTATTACTCGGGGGTTTGACTCCATTTGGGTGATCATTGATAGGCTGGCTAAGTCATCATATTTCTTGCTGGTTCATACTTCTTATGGGGCAGAGAGGTTAACTCAGATCTACATTCATGAGATTGTACGGTTGCACGGAGTTCCAGCTTCTATCATTTCAGATCGCGGCACTAAGTTCACATCCCAGTTCTGGAGAGCTATACAGAGGGATTTGGATACAGAGGTTCAGCTTAGTACTGCTTTCCACCCTCAGACAGATGGCCAGTCCGAGAGGACTATTCAGGTCCTTGAGGACATGCTTCAGGATTGTGTTCTTGACTTTGGAGGTTCATGGGATCAATTTGTGCCATTGGCTGAGTTCGCGTATAATTATAGCTTTCATTCGAGTATTGACATGGCACCTTTCGAGGCTTTATATGGTAGGCATTGCAGATTGCCGATTAGTTGGTTTGATGGGTTGAAGTCTAGACCACAGAGTACAGACTTACTTAGTGATAGTGATCTTAATCGAAAATGATCAAAATCAATATCGAAAACACAAAAACAAACAACACAAATTGAAGATAGAGAGATATATTAGAAAAAAGGATGAGAATAGAAGAAAGAAGGGATAATTGAATCCACAATCAACCAAGGGAGAAGAGAAATCAATCCAATGCCCGAGAAACCAAATTGAATCCACAAGATGATCGATCAAGCAAAGAAGATAACACGAGCAATTCTAGAATCCACCCTAATCACTCGATCTAAGCTAACAATTGGAATTTAACCTAATCACTACCCTAATCTAAAGTAACTAAATATCAAGTCTATTCAAGACAATTCAATTATCAATAATCTAAGTATGAAAATTGCTAAGGCAACTATTTCTAGTTATTGCCCTTACACAAATAGCCTATTACAAAAATAGCCCAAAAGTGACTATTTTGGAAATAACCCACAAGGGCACTTCTTGATTGATCAAATGGCATCTTGATCACCTATGGCCTTGTATATTTATTGCTCAATGGCTTCCTCCGGGATCCAAAAAATCATCCATATACGAAAGCCTCTCCAATTATGCTCTAAGCTAACCGTGATCGTATCACTTAGAGATTCCTTGGACCGAGTCCGTTTGATTTAGGATAGACTTAGAGTGGCCCAGAGTAGGTAGAAGAGCTATACCGATTGTAGGCTTCATGCCTTGGAGGTCAGTGTTAGTGACCGGGTTTTCCTCCGAATATCACTCGTGAAGGGCGTGATGAGATTTGGTCGGCAGGGAAGGCTTGGCCCCAAGTTTATTGGACCGTTTGAGATTCTACAGCAGATTGGTAGTGTCGCCTACATGTTAGCCTTACCTCCGATGTTTTCAGCAGTTTACACAGTCTACCATGTCTTGATGTTGCGCTGGTATGTGCCAAATGAGTCTCATGTGTTGCATTGGGATTTGATTCAGTTGGATGAGAGTTTATCATTTATTGAGGAGCCGATAGCTATTCTAGCCAGAGATATCAGGATATTGAGATCTAGGGAGATTCCAGTTTTAAAATTTTAGTGGAGACATCATCCGATCGAGGAGGCTACTTGGGATACCGAGAGTGAGTTGCGTGCTCAGTATCCGCAGTTGTTCGAACCTTCAGGTAATCCCTTCTTCTTGACTTTCAAGGACAAAAGTCTTTTTAGTAGTGGATGTTGTGATGACCTTTTCGGTCATCTTCGCATTTATACATTCATTGTACTGTTAGAGTATTCATGTAGCGGCTTCAAGTCATTTATGGGTTGTTGGGACCGGTAGTTAAGTGCCCTGGTCGTTCATTTGGTCGTTTTGGTTGTTTGCCTATTTTAGAGCTTAAACTTAGAATATCATTGATTTGGTCAACATTCTAATCTAACATTCTTGAAATTGAATTTTGACAGTTTCGTTAGCTCCGAAGCAATGAGTTTTGTCTAGTTAGACCTTTAGTTAAGACGTGAGAACTTTCGATGTGGGTTTCGTATGGTTTTCTCAGTTTTCAGGCTATTTGGAGTTAAAAGTTTAACTTCGGGAGACTTTCGACGATCAAAGTGTTGGATTCGAAATCTGAATATTCCATCAGCTTCGGAATGTTAAGTTTGGGCTAGGAAGATGGTTGGTTAAGCTTCCGGGTGAGTCGAACGCATTTTAAGCCTTTGAGTTCCTTTTTGTTAGTGTTGACTTGGGTCAATATTTCTCCAAAATGACCTCGTATAGAAGTTTCATCAATTTCGTTGAGTCCGGAATGTCGTTTCCACTCTATTAGAACTATTGGTTTTTGAATATGGATTTCTGATTGTGCCCGGAATGCCCCGTCGAGTTTTTTAAAAAGTGCAGAAAATCAGTTGCGGACAGCAGCTATTTATTGCTGTCATTTCTTTTTTTCCAGCCCTTCTCCTCACTTTTCTCACTCTAAAACTCAAAATTCTCTTCACTACTTTCCTCCATTTCAGTTCTAAACCTTGGGGAATTATTTGTTCGTCGATTATCCGTAGTTCTTCGCCTCTAGGTAAGTCATCTTCCCCAACTTGCCTTCTTTGCTTTTTCTCTTAATTCCTCCATTGATGCTCATCCAAAACTTGGATTTTGTGATAGATTATGCCCCCTAATCTTGTCCATGTTCGTGGGTGTGAAGTTTTATCCGTCTTGGGCTGATTTTCCATCATTTTGGTAAGTAATTCTTGCCTAATTTCCAAAAAAAAATTCAAAATTTCCGTTGTTTAATCCCCAATTTGGGCGGGCTGTTTTGGTGCCCTCCCCTTGTCCAATTGTTCTCAAATTTGGAGCATGCCTTCTTGGCATCGTTGAGGTCATCTTGGTTCTTTTCATTTTTTGTTTTGGGTTGCAAGCTCTGCGGGCCCGCTTTTGACCCAGATATCGACCCGGGTACAATTGTAGCAATATGGGTATCATTTGACTCATCCTAATATTTTATTCATGAATTTGATAGTATGATTCTCGTTTCGAGCTTATCGGAGAAGCTCGGCCTCGGATATCATCATTCCAGTAGCTTGTCGTCGGACGACAGGTAGGTTACGGCTTAACTCCCTAGACTTCACATATATCAGATAAAATTGTACTAGTTGGCATTCTTGAGTTGGGTTATTAGGTTGGTACCACAGACCTTGAACGCTTTTCCATAATTTATCCTATTTCTTTCCTCTGTTTTGTGTATTATTCCTATTAGTTGATATATTTATTACCCTTGTGACCCCGTGAGGTCTTGTTACTCTGTAAAGTAGAAGGTAGGATTATTGGGAATGTCCGCGAGCCCCAGACATAGAAATATCCTTCTAGGCTGGTTATGCTTATTGAGTAGCTTCGGAGCCTGTGTAGGGTCGTTAGGTTGATTGTTAGCTGCCGGACAGCTATTTGGGTTGATCATATCATTTACATGCATATAAAGAGGTTTTTCTACGCTTTATTATGGTTTTTGGCTTCGAGCCTACAGAAACTGATTTTCTAAACCTTGCATGTCCCCCGGGGCCCATTTTCGATGAAATTTGATTTGGAAATGATTTGACTTGATACGTGGATCTTCTTGGGGTAAAACAAGGTTAAAGATATGGTTTTATCATGATTTACTACTATTGGTAGACTCGACCGGGTCAGAGTGCTAGATGAGTTTCTTTACTAATTTGAAATGACATCAGGCTCGGTCGGGTCGAGCACCTGAGATATTTTTACTACTATTTTAGACCCGGTTATGCCCGGTCACCCTTGGAAGGGTTTTTGAGACATCTTTATCACCGTTAGTCCTAAATATGGTCTCTAGGCATTCATATTTGAGACTTAGCCACTGGCTTGAACCTAGAATAGATTCTGGAGGACACGTTTTGATTCTAACTTTTGGTATGGGGTTCGGGACCTCTATGGACCTTGCCGCTCCAGGCCTGAGGTTTTGGGATGCGTATGCCGGGGGGAAGGGTATATGGTAGAGTAGAGGTATATGGGCTGTGTCCTTCAATGGAATCTACCTGCTGGGCCTGATCAACACCGGAGGAGGTATATACAGAGGTTCTATTTCACCCCAAGGTTTTCATGCATCATATCATCCATTGTTTGAGATGCCACCCTTGTTTGTTGTTTGTTGATTGTACGCTCCGATAGTATGGGATGTCGGAGGGTTTGTTTTCACTAGATTGTGCTCCTCGGTTGTATGGGTGGCCGAGAGACTGTAGGTAGACTCTTGTTACTTTATTCCGATATTGTTCCCTATTACGGTTGAGTATGAGCATGATTACTATGAGGTGGTGAGTTCCTGGATTGAGTTTTGTATGACTTGATTGGGTATTAATTCCTGTATGTTGAGCATGTCTACCTTTATTCTTCTCTCCCTTTTTCCATATACTTGAGGGTACCGGTATACTGCCCATTTCTAGAACTTATTCTTATATATACTGTTTTTGCAAGGATCCCAGGTGGGTTGTCCTTACTCTCACATGTGCCTGTTGTGCATATATATTATATATGCTAGCCTTATATGTGTTTTTGTTGTCTTCCCTCTGGGCTATCTCTTGTGTGCTTATCCTTTAATTATGTGACTGTTTGTTCCTTCTCTACCTGCTATTGCCCTTTTACTTTATATTTGCCCAGTCGGTGTATGATACCTAATGGGTACCTTATGCTTTGCATTTGGTGCTCACCCTACCCTCTGCATCTTCTGGGGCAGATCCTAGCATGGGCCATCGCCGTTAGCGCGTCCAAGACTCGTGCGGGGTGCAGTTTTTAAATCTTCCAGGCTGAGGGTGAGCTCTTGGCATTCATAGATTGACTTCAGTTATCCTTGGTGTATTTTGTACTCTTATAGTTTCGGAGACATTGTGTATATATGACTTTTGAACCTTTGTACTCTTGATGTAGTTCGGCTCTTATACGCTTTGATACCAGGTTTAAGGTTGGTTTAGATTTCGCTTGTTTATATCTCTCGTGTATCTAGTTTCTTCTCATTATGCCCTTGCTTTTTCTTATGTATCGAATCTTCCACTTATGCTGTTTGAAGGTATCCCATTACTAAATGTTCTGGGCTACGGGAATTGATTCGTCTACTGGGGGTTGTAGGTGCCATCATGACCGAGAAATCAGGTCGTGACATATAAGCACAATTTATCAGTACCTATACACAAATTTAAATACTGATCATGCACATACCCCTAGAAATGGATTTAGCTACTCATATTAAGGAAGCAAGAGAATATACCAAATTGGTTACTCAAATCTCTATTCATATTAAAAGCTAAGCTGCATATCCAAGCTCAAATTCTTTGCAAATGGTGTTTTCAATTGGGGAAGAAGAAGAGGGAATAGTGTACTCTCAATATCTTCCTTGGGCAAAGTAAAACTAAAATTCTCTATTAGGTACACACCCCAAAATGGGTTTTAGAAGCTTTCAAATGCGTCACAAAGATTTGGACAAAAATGCCCCTGGGGATAGTGCAACGCGACGTGCGATGGCACGTGTGATTGCACCTCTCATTCTGCACTTCACATGTTGCTTTTTTCTCTAACCAGTGAAGTTAGAAGCTTGTGCACTGATGTGTATATGTATGAGCTATATGAATGTTTTGGGACTAGTATTTAGCACCGAGTTGGACTGGGTTTAGGATACTCTTAAGTCCCAAAACTATGTTTCCACCATAGGTTGCCCTCCGTGGCTCATTACAGGATCCTTAGTATATTGTTCTAACCTTGGCCGGTCAGGACAACCTTTTTCAATGTAGGGTAGCACACTGGATTCCATATAGCTCAGATGGTCTATGTCGATTATGAGAATCTCCCATAGAAATGGTCTAAAGCTTTGAAATGTATTTGACTCTTTGCTTTCAGATTGTAGACTTTAGACTTACTACTTATGACTTATGATTAGGACTATGCTTTTAGCTTATGATATTGCATTGAGTCATTACATTACCGATTTTCCTATGATCCTATGATTTCATCTTTAAGTATGTTTTAAGCATGTTTTATTATGATTTATGCATCTCTCACATGCTCAGGATATTCCATAGTACTGATCGCATACTTCTTTATGTTTTATCCTTTAATGATGCAGATTCAGGCGCTCTTTCTAAGACTCGTGGCTAGACCCAGTAGGATTTCTAGTCAGAGTTGGTGAGTCCTCATCTTTCGAGGACTAGTCTTAGCTAGTAGACTCCTTTCATTAAATACTTAGAGTTAGCTGGGGTCTTGTCCCAACAACTCATTATGTCAGTTTTAGAGGCTTTTCATACATAGCTAGACAGGCAGCATTTGATGTTTCATATTTTATTTTTCATAGACCATTATCATATGCTTAGTTGGATTGCCTACTTCATCTATTTATACTTTCTCGTCTTTATTATTCTTAATTCATGCTAAGACCAAGAGTTAGCTTGGTATTACATATGATCCTAGGTCCCGTGTTACATCTACTGCGTAATCTCGGGACATGTCAATAATTTAAAAAAATACCATTTTTGGACTTTGGGTTGGCTGGGGACGATGGCCTCGCTACAGCAGGAGTCACTCTCGCTGTGGAATCTTTTTGTAGCGGGCATGTCTATCTATAGCGACCTTGATGTTGCAATGATACGTCTGCTACAGCAAAGTCACTGAGGAAGAATGCTACCGAAAGGTCCAGAAATGTTTTCAAAGGAAATTTCTTACGGCTTTCTTGCTTCCATTTTATTACTTCTTCTTATAATTTTTTGGAAAATAGTCCAACACATTTCGTTTTCCTTTTTAAGGAAACTAGAATCCTTATGGCCAGAAGTGACGATAATGATTATGAAAGGTTTGTAAATGACCAATGCCGATGGTGATATGTTGAGTTGAGGTTCAGGGGATTTACTAATGAGAGGGGTTTTCAGATAACAGAGGTGGAGGATGAGGCGCCAGAATTTTATAAACAATTGCAGGATATTAGGTATTTGTCCATGGTAGAAAAGCCTATCGATGCAAATGAGATCTGGTTGAGGGAGTTCTATGCCCATCTTCCCACCATCAACTGGAATTTCCCAAACCCTTTAATTGACGTTCGGGGTGAGCAGGTTGGGATTGAGTCTACGGCCATCAATGAGGCCTTGGGGTTGCCAAACCCCATAGAGACTGAATATGAGGCAAGAAAGGTGGCTGACAACGAGGAATTGTTGGTGGGCTAGCTAATGGTAGAGTACAAGATGGCTGCGACCACCTGGGTCGGTCATCATATGGGGATTAAAAGCATTGACTTTACCCTTGATGCTCTTTGGTGGATTGATTTGGTGTCTAGGAAGATATTCCTTTCGGGGAACGTATCTGACTTCACCTACACTAGGGCAGTGATAGTGGCTTACTTAATGGACAAGGTGCTGAAAAATGTAAGGGCGCAGATAGTGGAAGAGTGGAATAACTTCACGGTGCTACATCCCAAGGACCTGCCCTTTCTCTCCTTGATCTTTGTGTCATGCTAGCGGGCTAATGTGCCCAGTGAGCTAGATGATAACACTCTATAGCCGGAGAAGCCCTTTGAGCCTTTAAGAGTGAAGGGTGTACCTAGTTGCAGCAAGAAGAAGAGAAAGCTGGGTTCTAATGGAAGGAGCATTAGCGGTCAGTGTGGTGGTAGAGTTGGGACCAGTTCTACCCCGTCCATGAGCCCCTTGAATTAACTACAAGTGGATGTGGCTTCCCTAATAGAGAAATTGCAGGGCTTGCCACAACCTCCACTTGATGTGATGCCCCCGAGCACTATAGGTACTTTAGACCCCCACGGTGCCTTTGAGTTTCCATCCCAGGCCCATATCAAACTGAGGGCAGAGCTCAATGCTAAGAATAAAAAAATGCACGTCGGGGACACGATGCTAGTTCGGATGTGAAAGGGAATCAAATCCCTTATCAAGAACTTACCTCAAAACAAGAAGAGTCCTAAGGTGAGGCAGGCGGATGCCCAGGAGTTTTCCTTCCTAAGTAGGTTGGACGAGAAGGAGTCCAATGGCTCAAGCACCAGATATTGATGGAGCATCTTGTTATATATGGCACAGTGCATTCCACGCCTTTCATTCCCCCTTATCAGATTGGTTATTTTTTCCCTTGTAAGTCTCTTTGTTGGATAATCCCTTTACTTTCTCACATGTTTGAATTCCTCTTTTATTTCTTGGATTTCTTGAATACTATGTGTGGGTGATGTTTGTGGCATTTGAAAGACAATGGCCTTGATTGTAGGCCGACATGTTTTATAGGATTTCTTTTCGTATGTCCTTAACAATCGTAATATGCTTGAGCAGGTGAAGTCTAAAAATAGCAGACTGGAGTCCAGCTTATTGTTTACGTACGTCCGCTTTAGCGGATGAAATCTCGTTGCGGTGATGTCACTATGGTGAAAATGGGTGCAGTATTGAGGACCCCCTCATTTTCCATTAGGCGCGTCTTTGAAGAAGTGGACCCACTATGGGGAGGATCGCTTCTCCGCAACAATGGTGGTTGGAACGAATCCCCAGAACTAAAAATTTTAAAGTTTGCAACAACCATAGTTTATTTTCCGCCATCTCATTAATAAACATAAACCACTTACCATTACCTTAGCATATCATAATTTTTCGTAGTATTAACACACAAAAATCTCATTACTACTTCAACAATCAATAGTTAATATCGTTTTATCACCTGGCAATCCAATTATTGTCTAAACAATCAATAACTTTAACACCACTTCGTCACATAATGACACAATCAACGCATTACATGACTCTTATGGTCTAATACTAATTAGAATAGGCTAGATACCAATTTAGCTCACCCTGGTACCAATTAGATCGACAAGATATCAATTGGACTCAACCCATGTAGACGACAAACTGGGATGGCACGATAAGAAAGAAGAAAAGGAAACTATTCCTAAATGCCTCATAGCTTCTCGATAATTTGATGTGGACATCAACACACTAATATGCAGGATGCGACTCAACATTGCCCTTGTACGTGTAAGACCGGTAATCTAGGTGTCATGACCCGAAATTGGGCCATGAAGGTGCCTACTAGAAACCCCTAGTAGGCAATCCAAAACACGATACTACAAATGAAGCTTAAATAAAATAAGCAGAAGTAATAACTAAATAGAAAGGGCCACTAGCATAGATATATACAAAATGGTATTGAATATACAAACAAGACCTAAATAGATAAACAAAGACAAAATATATACATGAGAACCAAACCTCAGACCTGGTGTCACCGGTACAAGAGCGTCTAACCTACCACAATAAAGCTATACAAGATGCTATTATCAATCTAAAATACAAAATAAAGACAGTAAGAGAAGGGGAAAACAATAAATCTCCGGATGTCGGAGCTCACCATGATCCGAATAGCAACTGGCCTCAAACAAGTAGATGGTCAATGAGGGTGGCTTGTACTAGGTGCTGCATCAAAAAAAGATGCAAAAATGTAGTATGAGTACAAAAACATGGGGTACTCAGTAGGCATCATAGGTCGACTGAGCTCAGAAGATAATATATAATATAAGAGACATAAAGGTAAGTTAACAATCGGGATGCAGCTAAGCCTAATAATAATAGAGACAACCATAAAGCATATGCCAGATATAAAGTGAATATATTAATAATAATGATGATAAAACAATGAAAATATGCACACCAGAGAATGTAGTGCATTATGGGATGATATGGTACAATATGTAGCCAATGATGAAAGTAAAAACCCCGAGATGCAATTTGTGAGCCACCCCGTACGCTCCCTGAACAGTCTTGCAGGCCTCCCTTGGGCTCATCAACATTCACAATAAAATTAAAACTCGGATATGTTCTCTTTGAGCCGCCTAGAATCGTACCTCAAACTCATCAATAGAAAGTAATTGGAGAAATGGTCTGTAAATGTCCCTCGAACCAAGTATAAAAGTGATACGTTCCTTTCCATTAAAAAACAGTAATCAAACAATACAGTCCCTTTCTGAAAATGGAAACCATAGTAAAAGTGGAAATTCCCCTCTTAAAACCAAAAATCTCACATTTTCCTTTCAAACCATGCCAATGTCCATGTAAATGCATGTATGTACATACACGTGCCAACAAAATGGAATACATGCATAAGTGTATATATATATATATATATATATATATATTAATATACACATCTGATCTGGAATTCCACCCAATCTAAAACTACATCCTCAGACCCACCATTACAAAATAAACAAAAATAAAGCACAGAAATGGAAAAAATACACAAAATCAACAGTAAACGCTTACCCTATCACAAAAACCTCCTCAAACCTATACTAAACTTCTAGTCTAACCATGGAAAGGCTACAACAACCTAAACTAAGGATAAACTGGATATTTTTATACTACAATCTCGGAAATGATGAATATTTCAAGAAAGGGGATTAAAGCCTAATTCTACCCTACGCTCCTAACTAACATTCATGTAACTTATAAAATATAAAATCTACCCGAGCTAAGTTTAAGAAAGGTAAATAGTAACCTACCTCGAAGCCAAACAACAATTGCAAACCGTCACTCGGGAGACTACCCTTTTGAAGTGCCTCAGAAAGCTTCCATGCTATTATAAACATAATCTATGCATCAAGAAGACACCAACGATACCCATATCGATATAAAAAAATTGGGGCTAAAATTGGGTCGAAAACCAACTCTCGAGGCCCATCAACGAAAACATCAACAAATTCTATAATTATGTTCCCTACAAAGTAAGGGACACATTCCCCAAATTTAGGCAGAAATGAAAGAGTTTTTGGACTTTAAGTGATCCAAAACTTCAACGTTTAAGTGAAGAATATCATGCAAATAGAGGCCAAAATCATGAATTGAAGGCGAAATTAAGGCTTATATGCATAATGGAATTAGAGGGGGAAGAATTTTAGCTCAAAAGTTCACATAATTGATGAAGAACGGAGAATTTCCCTTTTGGCCGAGCTCAACTAGAATGGTGGAAAGATTGAAAAAGTTAGAGAAAATGAAGGAAGAAGTACATTAAATGTACAATGATATTCGCTCCTGCGTAAAACTGGTCGCACAAGTAAGAACGCAACAATGGATAAAATTTTGCAGGAGCAGAGCCGGGTGCACAGTGCACCCTCTGCAGGAGTAGAAGACCTCCACAGGAGCAGAGGCTACTTATGTCAACATCCTTCATAGCTGTGGCTGCTTCTCTACAAAAATTTCACACCCACTGCGGCACATCTTTTGCAAGAGCGCTTGAACAAGCACCAGTTGTACAAGCAAAATCAAACAACTCAACAAGTCTTCGAACGGACACTTGGTATTCATTTGGAACCCTTTCTACATATACCAAATATGTTACCCCATTAGAAATGGCACTGTGGACTCAAAAGAATCATCAAAATGACTAACAGAGGTCGTCTTGAGGTAATGTTGAACGAAGTTAACATTTTGTGTGTTTTTCCAAAAAAACACACATGTGCCCAAAATGAGTCCAAAAGCCTCAGGATGTAAACCAAATGTCAAACTAACCCAAAGCTCACATTCCAGAGCAAACAGAGATGATAAAATTACCATTTGAGCTCGTTTAATACAAATATTGACCAAAGTCAAACATTTCAACTTAGGAGTTCTAAAATAGGGAAACTCTTCTATGACCTGACTGAACACCTCGAGAAGCATACCACCTATCTCTGCAAGTTAAACAAACCATGTAAAAGCTATGGGAAGGGTTAAAAAGGTAAGAAGACATGAAAATAAGAAAATGACCATGAGGGTCATTACAACATCCACTACTAAAAGGACTTTTGTCCTTGAAAGTTAGGAAAAAGAAGGTACTTGAAGACTCGAAGAGGTGAGGATATCATGTCTACATGTCAATTTCAGTATCCCTGGAATTCAAATGTCTACATGCCCATCAAAAATAGCAACAGGTTCCTCCTTAAAAGCGAAAGACTCATCACTCTTAACCAAATCCCACTGAAGCACGTGCGACTCATCTGAAACATACCACCTCAGTATAGAAACATGGAATATGGGGTGAACACCTGAAAGAGAACAAGGCAAGGCTAACTCATATGCTACCTCCCCAATTCGATGAACAATCTCAAAATTCCATATAAACCTAAAGCTTAGCTTTCCTTTCCTCCGGAATATCATCACACCCTTCATGGGCAACACACAAAGGAAAACCCAGTCACCAACCATAAACTCTAAGTCTCAAACCCATGGGTCAACATATCTCTTATGCCTACTCTGGTAGTACTTAGTCTCTTCTAAATAACCCAAACCCGATCCATATAATCATGTAACAAGTAGGTACCCCATGGCCTAACATCAAAAGCATCAAACTAACCCATAAGAGACTTGCACCATCTACCATACAATGCCTCGAACAGAACCCCCTCTGAATCTAATGTCTCCTTCCTAGCTTTGCCGCTCAGCACCTTCCGACAAATGATCCTCAACCTCAAATCATTAAACTGCTATTCTAGAATCTTCACTAACAATGATGATCTAGCCTCAACATAAGCAAGAGTGTGGCCTAGTTCAGAAATGTAATGTCTAACTAACCTCTTAGATAAGTACCGGATGTCCAAAGCTAATGGTTGCTCCTCTACTGCCAATAATGCCAAACTCCCCACACTCACAGTCGTTCAGCTCAAGGCATCTGCTACCACATTTGCCTTGCCCAAGTGATAGAGAATATAAATATCATAGTCCTCTAGTAACACCTTCAACCTGCGTTGTATTAAATTTAGGTGCTTATGGCTGAAGATGTACTGAAGACTATGATGGTCGGTGAAGATCTCACAATATACCCCATACACATAGTGCCTCTAAATCTTCAATCCAAAGACTATGTTGCTAACTCTAAGTCATGACTAGGCTAGTTACTCTTGTGAACCTTCCGCTATTAGGAAGCATAAGCAATAACTAGCCTTTGCTTCATCAATACACAACCCAAACCAACCCCAAAGGCATCACAATACACAGTAAACCCCTGGACCTCAATCAAAAGAGTAAGAATCAGAGCTTATGTCAATAAGGCCTTGAGCTTCAGAAAGCTCACCTCACCTCATCAGTCCATTAGAAAGGGACATTCTTCTAAATCAATCTAGTAAAAGGCGCTGCTATAGAAGAAAATCCCTCCACAAACTGTCTATGGTAACCTACCAACCCGATAAAACTACAAACTTCATTAGGAGAAGTAGGAATAGCCCAATAATAAACTGCCATGATCTTTTTCTGATCCACCATAATCCCATCCTTGGACACCACGTCCCCCAAGAATGCCACGAACCTAAGCCAAAACTCACATTTAGTTAATTCGGCATACAACTGCTCATATTGCAAGGTCTAAATCAGAACTCTCAAATGTAGTTCATGTTCTTCCCAATTCCTTAGTAAACCAGAATTTCATCAATGAACACTATAACAAATGTATCAAAGTAGGCTCATAACAAATGGTTCATCAACTCCATAAATGTTGTTGGGGCATTGGTCAACCCAAAAGACATGACTAGGAACTCATGATAGTTGTATCGATTCCTAAATGTAGTCTTTGGGAGGTCTGCAATCGTGATGCTCAACTGATGATAACTCAATCTCAAATCTATCTTATAGAACACTGATACACCCTGTAGCCGGTCAAACTTGTAACACCCTGTACCTTTCAAAACCTATGTGACTAAGTAAATATCGACGAAGGTATTGAGCTCGAGATTGTGAAGGGGTACTTTGGCCTAGAATTTGAAATGATCAAATGTATATAAGTGTTAAGTTAAATTACAAGGATGAGGGTTTTGAAAATGATATAAAACAAGTGAGGTACTTGCTCGACTTATCTAAGCTCTTAGGTGACAAGTAGGTGCATCACCTACCTACGCTAACGAACTAAGTTTCGAGGGCCGATTACGGGCAGCAACACCATGGATTATTAGACCTAATGGTAGCCCAAATTAAGCTTAAAGTTGGCCCATCAAATCACAACCAAATCTGGCCCAAACAACTACAAAAGGTAGCCACCAATATTGACCACATTTTGACCCAAGAGAAGCCCAAAATCAGCCACAAAACTTAACCCTTTTGAGGCCCAAGCAAAGGGTAATTTTGGCCCAAGTTTCTTGACCCATTTTTGCCCAAATATACTCAAAAAGGTCGGCCAAAAATATCCCTTTATACAGACCTTTTGTTGATCAATATTGGTCACAAAAAGGTGGAAAAAATCTCTCTTATCTCCTTTCCTTTTGGCAGCCCTTCTCTCCCTTTAGGGTTCTAAGAAGATCAAGATTCATTCAAGATTAAGGTGAGTTAAACAACTTGTTATCTTGGTATTAATCTACTACATATATCTAGGATATCCTATGGTAAGAAATACATGAACTATGGCAGCCCCTTTCTTAAGATTTAACACATAGAAATTGTATAACAATTAAGAGATTTCTTCTTCTCTTGATGGTGTATGTGTAGGGGGTACTTAAGCTTTTCAAGGCATCAATAAAAATAGGATAAAACACACCTTCAAGTGTGGTAAGTACTCTGCCCATAATCATATTTTTGGATTGAAGTTCGGATGGACAATTGTTGTTGAATTATTGTTAAGAACTCACGGGATGGCGATCGGAAGCCGTGGGTTCAATGTGTTGCTATTGTTTTTGGGCATGATGAGTTGTGTAGGGGATGTTTGATGTGTTTTGTATTATTGAAGGTAGTAGGTTGGTGTGTGTGTGATTTGTATTGGACAGGGGAGAAAGGTGTGACGATACACCTTTAATTAATGCAAAATACGTAAATCTGCCCGAGAAATGTTTACCTACTGTTTTGGAAAGGTTGCATCAGGTTTAAGAGCTAATATTAGCTTCATTATACCCTTGTGTTGTATATTAACTTAATAAAGGAAATCCCAAGTTCTGGTAAGCACAATCTTTGGAAGGAACGAGGTATGTTAAGGCTTCTTTATTCCTTATCGGCATGAATATAGAAATAGAACTCTAAATCTCTGAAAGAAGGAATTTGAGTATTATGTTGTAAGAGAGCTGATTTGGTAACTCAACAAGTCTTAAGGAACTAAGTTATACATTATGGTGATTCAAGTCGCCTTCTTATAAAAATTTAATTCTTTTTGCACGAAACGTAAGTTATCCTTTTGTCAAGTTTCTTCTTTGTATTGTGATCCCTAATCAAGCTTTAGAAAGTATACAAGGAAAGTTAGCAAGTCAAATCCCCATTTATATGTGTTTTGTATGTTGAGTCCAACACCTAGTAAACCAAGGCTAAAGAAGTTATCTAAATGAACCTTCATAAATAACAAGAATAGCTTTGAAGGTCAATCTAGTAATACACTTATTATGCGTGGTTTGCGTGTTAGTGTGCACCGAGGTGATACTGCCATATTGAGGCTATTATATACATAGTGTGCACCGAGGTGCTACTTCTATATTGAGGTCATTATATACATAGTGTGCACCGAGGTGCTACTGCCATATTGAGGCCATTATATACATAGTGTGCGCCGAGGCGCTACTGCCATATTGAGGCTATTATATATAGGGTGCACCGAGGCACTATTGTGGTTCAGCGTGGGTTATAAAGAGTGAGTTGCGGTGTGAGTTAATGCATGTGTTGTATTCTAAAAAGAATAAAGGATAAAGAGCTTAACGAGTCTTACCACTTACAGATTACAAGTTTCATATTATATCTTGTTCAGATTTACTACTTGCGACTTGCTTTTCTTCTTCTACCTTACATGCCAGTACATTATTGTCATGCTGATGTCCCCATTTCCTGGGGGCACTGCATTCATGCCTGCAGGTCCAGACAGAAATCCAGATAGACCTCTTCAGTAGGAGTTGCAGAGTTCAGCCATTTTGGTAAGCTCTATTCTTCCTGGAGCTGACGAGTCAGAGGTCTAGCTTCTATTTTGACCAGGTTATGTATATGTACAGCTTATGGGTAGTCCAGGGCCCTGTCCTAGATATGAGATATTTTACTTACTTCTAGAGGCTTGTAGACGTGTATATGTACATCAGTGTTGGGTATGGCCTTGTCGGCCTAGTTATTAGCTATCTACTATGATAATGGCCTTGTCGTCCTTGACTTGTTTACCTACTATTGAGCTTTCAGTGTTTCAAATTGTTATTCTTAGAGACCTTGTCGGTCTCAGACCACCAGCAGGTCAATAGAGATACAATCTATTTTAGCACCCTCGGCCTTTTGGGGCTCCGGGTGTCGGTCATACCTCCCATAGTTTGGGGCTTGACAAACTTGGTATCAGAGCACGTCGAATCCCAGGGAGTCTACAAGCCGTGTCTTGTAGATTCTTTCTTATGGGTGTGTTGTGCACCGTACCTATATTCATGAGGCTACGGGACATTTAGGAATTGTTATCCTTCTTTCATTTGCTAGATCGTGCAATAGAGCGAGGTCATAAGATGTTTGAAGTCTAATTCATGTTTTTCTATTCCTTGTTTACAGAAATTCCTGTGACCAGACAAATGAGTAGCCGACGGGTTGGGACGGATATGGGGAAAGGTACTAGTCGTTCCCCGCCTATCCAACTGGATAGATTTGAGGCTCAAAGTGAATCACCGACACTAGAGATCCCAGTTCATCAAGTACCTAATGAGACTAGAGGGGATCCAGTACCCCTGACCCCACCTGCTCCAGTGGTATCTGAGATATCTAGAGATGAACCAGCACCTGTAGCTCCTCTACCTGAAGCAGAGGACCAGGACATCAGGAGTGTTGTTCGATTGTTGACCCAGATGGTAGCCACACAACAATACAACAAATTGGGGCATCAGCGAGTGCTAGGTCAGGTGGCTCAGAAAGTTCTAGGGCTCAAGAGTTTATCAGTCTAAGTCCTCCTATATTTACAGGCTCTGACCCACGTGATGATCCTCAGGAGTTTATTGATCAGACTTATCGAGTATTTCGAGTCATGCATGCAACAGTAGTGGAGGCAGTGGAGTTTAAATCTTTAAGGTTATGAGATGTGGCTATTTTATGGTTCGAGGCTTGGGATCGGTCTAGGGGATCAAATGCACCCCCAGCTGAATGGGAGGAATTTTCAGAGGCCTTCCTAGCTCACTATCTTCCACAGGAGGTTCGAGAGGCCAGACTTGATCAATTTCTAGCCCTTAGGCAGGGCAATATGAATGTTCGACAGTACAACCTCAGGTTTAATTCATTAGCCAGGTACGCCCCCGATATTATGAGTATGATGCGAGCTAGAGTTCATCGATATATGCGTGGCCTTAAGGATGAATTGATTAAGGGATTAACAATTGCAGCCATACAAGAGGATATGAATATTTCTAAGATACAGGCTATTGCTCAGACTACAGAGGATCTTGAAGTACAAATTGGAGATAACCAAAGCCAAGAAAGGGATCAGAATAAGAGGGCTAGATATACTGGGTCCTATGTTGAGCCACGAGGTAATTTTAGGCCACATTTTAATAGGCGATCACCCCACCCTACTAGTGGTGCCCCATATCAGTTGCAAAGGCAGAGGTATGATCATTTTTCTTAGACTGGACCAGGACACAGTTCAGGTGCATCCAGTTCCTATCGCCAGGGGCATTCAGGTCAGATGAGGCCACCTTTGCCACCTTTTGTTCAGTGCGGTAGGAAGCATCCTGGGATATGTCTCCTGGGTTCAGACACTTGTTATTTATGTGGGCATCCTGGTCACTTTATGCGAGACTGTCCGAGTAGAGGTAGGGGTGAGTTGTCCCAACCTACAGGGTCGATGGCAGCTTCTTCATCTACTATTCGTCCCTCTAGGACTGGACAATAGGCTACATCAGGTCGTGGTAGAGGTATAGGAGGAGGAGGAGCATCCAGTTCAGGCAGTGGTCAAAACCGCACTTATGCTCTAGCCGGTCGCCAGGACTTGGAATTGTCACCTGATGTTGTTACATGTACATTGACTATTTTTACTCATGTTTTTTATGCACTTATAGATCCTGGCTCTACTCTTTCATATGTTACCCCGCTCGTTGCTGGTAAGTTGGGGGCAGGCCCTGAGTTGTTTCGTAGACCCTTTGTTGTATCTACGCCGGTTGGTGAATCTATTATAGCTAGACGAGTTTATCTAGATTGTGCCGTGTGGATTTATGACCGCCTCACTTCAGCTGATCTAATCGAATTAGGTATGATTGACTTCGATGTCATTATGGGCATGGACTGGTTAGCTGCATGTTATGCTAATATCGATTGTAGAAATAAGGTTGTCAAATTCCATTTTCTGAAAGAGACAATCCTAGAGTGGAAAGGTAATACTGCCACGCCAAGGGGTAGGTTTATTTCCTACCTTAAGGCACAAAAAATGATTTCTAAAGGCTATATTTATCATTTAGTCTGAGTAAGAAGCACAGAGGATGGACCAGCGACTCTTCAATCGGTTCCCGTGGTGAGTCAGTTTCTAGATGTATTCCCGGATGAGCTTCCAGGAATCCCTCCACAAAGGGAAATTGAGTTCGCCTTTGACCTACTCCCAGATACTCAGCCAATATCAATTCCCCCTTATAGGATAGCTCCTGCAGAATTAAGAGAGTTAATGGAACAGTTAAAGGATCTACTCGAAAAAGGTTTCATTAGGCCTAGTACATCGCCATGGGACGCACCAGTTTTGTTTGTTCGTAAGAAGGATGGGTCCTTGAGAATGTGTATCGATTACCGACAACTGAAAAAAGTTACAATCAAGAATAAGTATCCGCTTCCAAGGATTGATGACCTTTTTGATCAGTTGCAAGGCGCCAAATGTTTTTCAAAGATTGACTTGCGGTCGAGGTATCACCAGTTACGTGTTAAAGGGGTAGATGTTCCAAAAATAGCCTTTAGGACAAGGTATGGCCAGTTTGAATTTCTAGTAATGTATTTTGGGCTTACTAATGCCCCATCAGCTTTTATGGACCTAATGAATCGGGTCTTCAAGCCATTTCTAGATATATTCGTGATCGTATTTATTAACGATATCCTGATTTACTCGCAGTCCAAAGCCGAGCATGCTGATCATTTACGTGCAGTATTGCAAACACTTCAGAATCATAAATTATATGCGAAGTTCTCCAAATGTGAGTTTTGGTTGACTTCAGTGGCTTTTCTTGGCCATATAATTACTGACGAAGGTATTAGAGTTGACAGACAAAAGATTGAAGCAGTAAAAAATTGGCCGAGGCCCTTGAATGCTACAGAGATCCATAGTTTTTTGGGCTTAGCAGGTTATTACCGGAGGTTTGTGGAAGGATTTTCTTCTATATATGCACCATTGACAAAGTTGACTCATAAAGCTGCCAAGTTCCAGCGGTCTGATGCATGTGAGCAGAGTTTTTAGGAGTTGAAGGACAGACTTACTTCAGCACCTTTCTTAACTCTGCCAGAGGGCACGGAAGGTTATGTTGTTTATTGTGATGCTTCAAGGATTGGGTTGGGATGCGTTTTAATGCAACATGGTAAAGTTATTGCCTATACCTCGAGACAACTAAGAAAGCATGAACAAAATTACCCTACTCACGATCTTGAATTGGCAGCAGTTATATTTGCCTTGAAAATTTGGCGCCATTACTTGTTTGGAGTCCATGTAGACGTGTTGACGGACCACAAAAGTCTACAGTATTTATTCAAACAGAAGGATTTAGACCTAAGGCAAAGAAGGTGGCTAGAGTTACTAAAGGATTATGACGTAGATATTTTGTACCATCCAGGGAAGGCCAATGTAGTGGTTGATGCACTTAGCCGCAAATCCATGGAAAGCTTGAGCCATGTGGAAAATAGAAAGATTGAGATGACAAAAGAACTACCTCAGTTAGCTAATTTGCAGGTTCGACTACTAGACCAAGCTAAGGGAGGAGTTGTTATTCAAAGCACAGTGGAATCCTCACTTATGACAGAGGTAAAGGAAAGACAATATGATGATCCAGAATTAGTAAGATTGAGGGAGGAAATTCCACAACAGAAGCACCCACTAATAGAGCTTAAGGAAGATAGGGTTATGAGATATCAAGGTCGTCTATGTGTACCTAACGTCGGGGAGCTTCGGGAGAAAATTTTGGCAGAAGTTCACAATTCCCGCTATTCAATCCATCCCGGAGCGACGAAGATGTATCATGATCTTCGACAAATTTATTGGTGGAATAATATGAAGAGAAATATTGCAGAGTTTGTAGCCCAATGCCCAAATTGTCAACGGGTAAAAATTGAACACCAGAGACCCGGAGGTCTAACATAAAGTATAGTGATACCTACCTGGAAATGGGAGGTGATCAACATGGACTTTATTATAGTCTTACACCGTACTTATCGAAAGTATGATTCCATATGGGTGATTGTCGATAGACTTAAAAAATTAGCTCACTTTTTGCCAGTCAGGACAACTTATACTGCTGAAGATTATTCCAAGTTGTATATTAGAGAAATAGTTCGACTTCATGGTGTCCCAATTTCCATTATTTCAGATAGGGGTGCTCAGTTTACAGAAAATTTCTGGAGGTCTTTCCAGAGAGGCTTAGGTACTCAAATAAGTCTCAGTACAGCTTTTCATCCACAGACAGATGGGCAAGTTGAACGCACTATTCAAACACTCGAAGATATTCTAAGAGCTTGTGTACTAGATTTTAAAGGGAGTTGGGATGACCATTTGCCACTAATTGAGTTTGCCTATAATAATAGCTTCCATGCAAGCATTCAAATGGATCCTTATGACGCTTTATACGGACGAAAGTGTAGATCACCGATTGGATGGTTTGAAATTGGAGAAGCAGGATTATTAGGGCCAGACCTAGTTAATCAGGCAATGGAGAAGGTGAAGCTAATCCGAGAAAGATTACTAACAACCCAGAGTAGGCAGAAATCATATGCAGATGTGCGACATCGGGATTTGGAATTTAATATTAGTGATTGGGTTTTCCTAAAGGTTTCGCCCATGAAAGGCGTTATGCGATTTGGTAAAAAAGGAAAGCTTAGTCCAAGATATATTGGACCATACAGGATCATTCGGAGGGTAGGAAAAGTGGCATATGAGCTAGATTTACCCACAGAATTGGAGACAGTCCATCCTGTATTTCATGTATCGATGCTACGAAGGTTCATATGAGATCCTTCATGTATTATGCCTATCAAAGATGTTCAACTTTCTGAAGACTTATCCTATAAGGAAGTACCAATTTCTATCCTAGATCATCAAGTTAGGAAGCTCAGAACCGAAGAAGTAGCCTCAGTAAAGGTGTTATGGAGAAATAATAATATCGTGGAAATGACGTGGGAAGACGAGGAAGAAATGAGGAAAAAGCATCCCTAGTTATTTATGACTTGAAGATAGTATAGAGGTAAGTCATATTCTTATGTTATTGATACTCTTCCTACTATGCAAATATGATCAGGTTTGAACATGTGAAAATTATTACATTTAATTGTATATAGTTGTATCGCCCTGTAAGGCATCGTGCTGGACTTTTGCTGAGTTTCAAGTTTTCTGGTAGTCCCAATTATAAAGGAAACTCTGCAAAAATTTCAAAAAAATCCTAAGGGACTAGAGCTCTATATGAATTACCCTCATTCGAGGACGAATGATTCTAAGGAGGGAAGGATGTAACACCCCGTACCTTTCAAAACCTATGTGACTAAGTAAATATCGGCGAAGGTATTTGAGCTCGAGATTGTGAAGGGGTACTTTGGCCTAGAATTTTAAATGGTCAAATGTATATAAGTGTTAATTTAAATTATAAGGATGAGGGTTTTGAAAATGATATAATACAAGTGAGGTACTTGCTCGACTTATCTAAGCTCTTAGGTGACAAGTAGGTGCATCACCTACCTACGCTAACGAACTAAGTTCCGAGGGCCGATTACGGGCAGCAGCACCATGGATTATTAGACCTAATGGTATCCCAAATGAAGCTTAAAGTTTTCCCATCAAAGCACAACCAAATCTGGCCCAAACAACTACAAAAGGTAGCCACCAATATTGACCACATTTTGACCCAAGAGAAGCCCAAAATCAGCCACAAACCTTAACCCTTTTGAGTCCCAAGCAAAGGGTAATTTTGGCCCAAGTTTCTTGACCCATTTTGTCCCAAATATACTCAAAAAAGTCGGCCAAAAAGCTCCCGTTATACAGACCTTTTGTTGATCAATATTGATCACAAAAAGCTGGAAATATTCTCTCTTATCTCCTTTCCTTTTGGCAGCCCTTCTCTCCCTTTAGGGTTCTAAGAAGATCAAGATTCATTCAAGCTTAAGGTGAGTTAAACAACTTGTTATCTTGGTATTAATCTACTACATATATCTAGGATATCCTATGGTAAGAAAGACATGAACTATGGCAGCCCCTTTCTTAAGATTTAACACATAGAAATTGTATAACAATTAAGAGATTTCTTCTTCTCTTGTTGGTGTATGTCTAGGGGGTACTTAAGCTTTTCAAGGCATCAATAAAAGTAGGATAAAACACACCTTCAAGTATGGTAAGTAATCTTCCCATAATCATATTTTTGGATTGAAGTTCGGATGGACAATTGTTGTTGAATTGTTGTTAAGAACTCACGGGACGGCGATTGGAAGTCGTGGGTTCAATGTGTTGCTATTGTATTTCGGCATAGTGAGTTGTGTAGGGGTTGTTTGATGTGTTTTGTATTATTGGAGGCAGTAGGTTGGTGTGTGTTTTATTTGTATTGGACATGGGAGAAAGGTGTGACGATACACCTTTAATTAATGCAAAATACGTAAATCTGCCCGGGAAATGTTTACCTACTATTTTGGAATGGTTGCATCAGGTTTAAGAGCTAATATTAGCTTCATTATACCCTTGTGTTGTATATTAACTTAATAAAGGAAATCCCAAGTTCTGGAAAGCATAATCTTTGGAAGGAACGAGGTATGTTAAGGCTTCTTTATTCCTTATCGGCATGAATCTAGAAATAGAACTCTAAATCTCCGAAAGAAGGAATTTGAGTATTATGTTGTAAGAGATCTGATTTAGTAACTCAACAAGTCTTAAGGAACTAAGTTATACATTATGGTGATTCAAGTCGCCTTCTTATAAAAATTTGATTCTTTTTGCACGAAACATAAGTTATCCTTTTGTCAAGTTCCTTCTTTGTATTGTGATCCCTAATAAAGCTTTAGAAAGTATACAAGGAAAGTTAGCAAGTCAAATCCCCATTTATATGTGTTTGGTATGTTGAGTCCAACACCTAGTAAGCCAAGGCTAAAGAAGTTATCTAAATGAACCTTCATAAATAACAAGAATAGCTTTGAAAGTCAATCTAGTAATACACTTATTATGCGTGGTTTGCGTGTCAGTGTGCACCGAGGTGCTACTGCCATATTGAGGCTATTATATACATAGTGTGCACTGAGGTGCTACTTCCATATTGAGTCCATTATATACATAGTGTGCACCGAGGTGCTACTGCCATATTGAGGCCATTATATACATAGTGTGCACCGAGGTGCTACTGCCATTTTGAGGCCATTATATACATAGTGTGCGCCGAGGCGCTACTGCCATATTGAGGCTATTAAATATAGGGTGCGCCGAGGCGCTATTGTGGTTCAGTGTGGGTTATAAAGAGTGAGTTGCAGCGTGTGTTAATGCATGTATTGTGTTCTAAAAAGAATAAAGAAGAAAGAGCTTAACGAGTCTTACCAATTACAGTTTACAAGTTTCATATTTTATCTTGTTCGGATTTACTACTAGCGACTTGCTTTTATGTTTCTACCTTACATGCCAGTACATTATTGTCGTACTGACGTCCCTATTGCCTGGGGGCGCTGCATACATGCCTGCAGGTCCAGACAGATACCCAGACAGATCTCTTCAGTAGGAGTTGCAGAGTTCAGCCATTTTGGTAAGCTCCATTCTTCCTGGAGCTGACGAGTCAGAGGTCTAGCTTATATTTTGACCAGGTTATGTATATGTACAACTTATGGGTAGTCCAGGGTCCTGTCCTGGATATGAGATATTTTACTTATTCCTAGAGGCTTGTAGACGTGTATATGTATATCAGTGTTTGGTATGGCCTTGTCGGCCTTGTTATTAGCTATCTACTATGATAATAGCCTTGTCGGCCTTGAGTTACTTAACTACTATTGAGCTTTTAGTGTTTCAAATTGCTATTCTTAGAGACCTTGTCGGTCTCAGACCCCCAGCAGGTTCAACAGAGATACACTCTATTTTGGCACCCTCGGCCTTTTGGGGCTCCGGGTGTCGGTCATGCCTCCCATGGTTTGGGGCGTGACACTAGGCCTGATGAACCCTCTACTCAATAGATCATGGAGCTGATCCTTAAGCTCTCTCAACTCAGTAGGTGCCATCTGATAAGTCGGTAATCTACCAACTTATTGAGCTTATATCCATGAATTATTGCTATGTTTTGAATATATTTAGAGGTGTTTATGGCATTTATTGATGTCTAGATAGGTACTTTTGATAGATGATGATAAATAAGGAAATGGACCTGAAAAGAGCTCAAAAGGAGTGAAGTGTGAAGTGTTCGAAAAAGCTGAAGATTCTTACTAGAGATGCGGTGGCCGTGCGACATGCACAAGCTAAGGTGCGAACCGCACCTCCTCCATATGGAGCTATAACAGTTACTGAAGAGTTTGTTAAGGGGTGCGGTTACTGTGCAACGCGCACATCTTAAGGTGTGAACCGCACCCCCTTCACACGGAGCTCCCAATGATACCTGAATTCATTGGTTCAACCAGAGGTAGTGTGCAATGCGCACATCACAACGTGCGAACCGCACGTCGCATCTCACACCTCCCAAAGGGCATTTTTGTCCTAATTATTGTTGACGTTATGGGAAACTATAAAAGACCTATTCAGGCACAATTGTAAATTACTTTTATCATTCTAAATATTTTGAAGAGCTTTTAGCTTGGAGACTAACTTTTTCACCTACATTGAGAAGAGGGTTTCAATCTAATTATTTTGGTAAACACTTTTGTTCTCAAATTGAATCTAGAACTTGAGATTCGGCTCTAATAGAAGAGATTTTGAATTACATAGCTGGTATCTCTTTTTCTCTTACTATGAGTGGCTAAAATCTCTTGTCTAGCGGTGGATTAATGATGGATGCTTAAGAAATGGATGTGGGTGTTATCTATTCTTACTTATAATTGCTTAATTGACACGGGTCTAGTAATTTCACCAAGTTTTAATCCTAAAATTAGTGGTTGCAAACATTAATTTTCATTACTTGACTATGTGATTGCTTGAGAAAGGATTTCATAGTTTCGGATGTAAAATTACTAGTGGGAAGTTGGGATTCCACTCATATTTGAGGCTAGATATAGCTCTTATCGTCGGATTCTCCCATTTAAGGGTCTAATCTAGAGATAGTATGACCTCCCCAAGCTAGATTGGTTGTTTATTGATCAAACTGATGATGCTTTAACCGAGATCATCAGATATAAGATTGTTGGTCGAGAGATAAGAAAATCTTACCCATGACCAATGCTATTTATGTCATTAAGAGAAAAAATAGGTATGAATTGATAATCACCCTATCCCATAACCAAAGCCCCATCGGATATGCATCCCTAGTAATCTAGTCAACTTGGTACACCCACTTTAGTTTTACTGCTTTGTAATTGAATTGTGATTGTAGTGACAACATTCCCAATTCTCCCATCCTTTTACTTGTTATTTTGGGCAATTACTCTCACCTTTAACTCAATTCATTACAATTGATATTTAGCTACCCCAAGTCCCTTGTGTACGATCTCGACACTCATTGGGTTTATAAATTTTATTTTGCTACACGATCATTATGGCCTCGTACTTGGAGAGCACGATTTGAGCATTTATCAAAAGTGGTGTTGTTGCCGGGGAAATGAGTTGATAGCTATTTTTGATTTTTGTTTTGAAATCAAAGTGAGATTTCTTGCTTCTTTTACATTTGTTTATTGTTTGTAGTTGATTGAACAGGCTAGCTATGAATAAAGTAGATGACAAAGAGAGCATTAGAGGCTTCAATAATGCCGACGAAGCTGAGCCTATGATGCAAGGGGTTGTAGGTGCAATCTGCCTACCCCCACAGTGGAAAATGTTGTCTTTCATGTGACTAGCACCATGATCCACCTAATCCAAATAAAAGTCCTATTTGGTGGAGTAGCAGATGAAGATGCCAACCAGCATATTCAGAATTTTGTGGAGATTTTCCGACCGTTCATCTTTTAACATATCTCCCAAGAGTCCATCCAATTGAGCCTATTCCCTTTTTCCTTGACAGGGAAGCCACATCGTGGTTGGAAGAGTTTCTGAATGACTCTATCACATCTTGGACCGAGTTGGTTGAGGCATTTACATCAATATTCTTTCCTCCATCTCGAATGATGAAGCTAAGAGATGAGATTACCAACTTTAGGCAACTCCCGGATGAGCCTTTACATGAGGTTTGGTTAAGGTTAAAAAAGAAGCTTCTCTTGTGTCCTTATGATGAATTGTCAAACAATGTACTGCTACAAAGCTTCTATAGATCATTGATCTCTATGAATAAGTCGGTGACTGATAATCTTGGAGGTGGCACGTTCATGGACTTGGACTTTCCTATTGCCTCGCCTTTGCTAGAGCTAATGACAAATACCAATCAAGCTTGGCATACAAAAGAAGTGGATGTGCCAACTTCGGGAGGACCCTCATCCATCTTGATTAATGAAAAAAGGAAAAAGGAGGAGGAGCGAGATGAGAAAATGGACAAAATAATGACACAAATTGATTTGATGACCAAGCTGTGATTGGAGCTGGTGGTGCTAAGACAATGAATGCAGTGAGTACACTAGAAATCAAAGCTAGTGATGATGAGCTTATGACTGTGGTTGATGGAAAGTTATATATTGTGTTGGCAGGTTATCGTCCTGGGTATTATCGCCCTAGGGAGGAGAACCAAGGTTGGATTAGAGACAAAGAAAGAGATAAAAATTGGCGGGATAGAGATAAGGATGGTGATCATTTCAGTCACCGGAGTTTGAATCCCTATATCCCTCTTAACAAGGCAGACTCTCTCTACAAACTGGGAAAAAGCAACCCCGGCTAATCCAAGTTAGAGGACATGTTGTCATTGGTTATTACGAAGGTGGACACCATAAATACTAGAGTGAGTGAGCTAAAGAGTGAAGTTTTAACACTTCATCAAATTGTGAGCTCTCACTCAGCCTCGATCATGCATCTTGAGGCTCAAATGAACCACGTCTCAAGCTAAATAAACCCAAGGATAAAAGGGACATTACCTAGCGACACCATCACCAACCCGAAGAATGATTGATTGATTGAAGTAGCATCATCGTGCTGCAACGTTAGCTGCTTGGGAGGCAACCCAAGATTCCTTATTTGTTTTCTAGTTATCTTTTGTTGTTTTTGATGTTTTTGTAGGGAATGCATGGATGGAAAAATGAACAAGGGAAAGCAGGGCAAAAAGGAGTTGTGCTGTGGACTGTGCAGACCACACAAGTATTTGTGCGTGTCGCACAGCCTATCGCAGGCCAAATCAGAATACCTGAGGACATTTAAAAATTTGGAGGCGACGTATGAAGTCCGTGCGGACCGCATGAACCCAAGTGCACGTCGCACCTCCATCCTATGGTGAAACAGATGCCTGGGCATACCTAAGGGAGAAAAGGGGGCATGTGCGATATGCCATACGGTCCACACATTTTCTAGTGTGAACCACATATCGCGGCGCATAAGAGGTAAGTTTGAAATTTGATTGACCTAACCCATTGATTGACCCGACCCAGAGACAACCCAGCCAACTTTTCTTCTTCTTTTTCTTTTAAAACTGCCTCCCTTCTCCTACTTCCACCATCTTTTCTCACAAACTCCTAAAATTCTCTCCTAAAATCTTCTCCAAATACCTCAAACTTCCCCAAAATCTTCTCCTTCTTTCACCCAACCATCTCCACCACTCCACCACCATCACCGCCATCACTCTCCGAGAAGGTTTTGTGGGTCACCATTGTTGAAGAACAAAAAGCTTCAATTCTCACTCCTATCTTCGTAATCTTCACTTGTGGTAAGTTCTCCGATGTTAAATACTTGTTTTTATGGAGGTTGGAAACTCATATTGTGAAGCATTCTCAATAGAATTATCATATGGTGTTGGGTGAGATCAGAATATTTTGGGTCCCCAATGTTGAGTTGAATTGATGATTTTGCTTGCTTCCAACTTGGTAGAACTTAAATTTTGTTAATACATGTTGATTGGTAGTGATTTTTAGCCTTGAAATATGTGTTGGGGTGAAGTCTGAGTCACCCACTTGTGATGAACGAATGATTTGGGCCAATGCTAGATTGGGTGACATCATTCTAAAGGGAAAATTATTGTTCGTCATGAGTTTTTTTATTAAAAGTTGACTCTTGAGGCTGAATTTTGCCGACTGTATACCCATGATCTTTGTTAGCATTATATTTGGGGTATATGATCTTGTGTAGGTAAGGGGTTAATTGTGGATAAAATTGTTGATATATGTTGTGAAAGTGAGGGCTTGATGTTTCCAATGATAGACGGGGTAACATCCATCTTAAGGGAAGTCGTTGAGTTCCTTTCTTGTTTGTTATTATGTCAATGATAATCCAGGGAAGTCTAAGTACCTGGAAGTTATTGTCATGAGATCCCTTATCCTCCTTTGTTTAATGTTGATTGGGTTGTTGCAGGGTGCCCAGTGCCTAAGCACATCTTTCTCTACGAATCACATGAAGAATTCACAAAGACACAAGGAACCAAAATTTCCAATTGTGACTTTGTGTGCTTCACATGAGATGCATAGATCTTGATGTACGAGTCGAAGGAGACATCACACCATGCTTAAAAGAAAAAGCAGACCACTGATCTGAGGGGTGACACTTGGTGTGACACACACTTTTGATGGTGTGAATAACACCAACTTTACACCTCAATAGAAAATCCCTATAGGATTCTGTTTGCGTGTGCGGTAGCACATGCGACGCGCACTCTCTCTGGTGCATATCGTAAGTTGTCCGCACAATCTGACATTCACCTACTTTGTTTTTCTCATCCGTTGCATTCCATCTTTTATAGTTTGCTAACTTCTTCTTAGATGTTATTTTTATTTCTGGCTCACAATCTTTGTATACAGAACATGTATTCTAAAAGGGGTAACTCCAAGAGAAGCTCACGTAGGCCAACAACTCCCTCCTCCTCCAAGCCAATTGAAAAAAGGAAAAGGAAAGTCTGATTTTTCCGTGACCAAGTCTCAGAGGAGGAGAGGATTCTGTTCTAAATGGAGGGCATGAAAGTGATCTATGATTGTGATAGGGGCAGAACCTTTAATGAGGAACAAATATTTAACCTAAATGTGGTGGGGGACAACCTACCCAATATTCCCACTTAGTTTGCCAACCGTCAGTGGTAACCATTTCAGGAAGTGCACAGAACCTATTACAAGGAGTTAGTCCAAGAGTTCTTCGCCTTGTATCAAGCCTCACATGATGCTACAGGCCACACAAAGGGTTGTGATAAATTCCCCACATTGGACTTAGTTATGGTTCAGGGAAAAGAAGCCAAAGTAACTACAGCTGCAATTAAAGCTATCTATTGGATCAATCTAATTGAATCAGTACATGTCCTCATGGAGAATCTACTTATCAAGCGTAAACCTCTCGAATGGTCTGCCCCCATAATTTCTCCTTACATACATCCCTGGGCCATTATGGGGAATGAAATTCCTCGCCTGAACTTATACTTCGAGGCACGCTTATGGTATGAGTTTGTGCACTCCTGTCTGATACCTTCTCAAAATGACCAAAAGATAACACATGATGGAGCCATACTGGTTGCTGTAATCATGGTAGGAGACCATATCAATGTGGGTGAGGTCATTGCATTAGTGATAAAAAGGAAGTCTCGAAGGAGTGGTGATGCATTCCTCTTTACAGTGTTAATTAGCAATCTTTATGTGTAAGCCAATGTTCCTTTCTTTGACTGTGATACTCCCACTCTGGCCATTGGTGTATTGGATCTTGACAAGAAGACTGACCAAGACACCCTTTGATTCAAAAGGCGTAGGGAAGAGACGTCAATGGAAGTTGAGGATGATGACGCTGATGTTGAAATACATACCTCTCCTCTGTCTCCTCCTGCTTCGGAAGAACACACACCTCCAGCCACTGCATCCAGAGGGCCATTGTCTAACATTGGCCTCCAAGACCTGGTTGACAAAAATTACAATCATGAGAGGCAATTGAGGAATTTTTCAAATGACCTACCAAAGTTGATTGAAAGGAGAGTTAAGTGGGCTAAGAAAGAGGTTGTGGAAAGCGTTCTCAATTTGCACAAACAGGTGGTCTAGTGTGAGAAATATCTCAAGACCCTCCATAAAGACATGGGCAAGGGGAAAGGAAAAGAACCTATGGTAGAAGCAGATCTAACCACCCTACCTCCACCTCGCTCCATTCCCGAACCATTGGATGGTTTGTTTGCAACCTATGAGGATGAGGTGTTGTCCGTTCACGAATATCACGAGCCGCATGATGATGTGAGTGAGAAGCCCACAACTGAAGAGATAGCTGCTAATGATGATAACGATGAGGATTAGTCCTCCAGGGAGTTCCACCCCTTATTCCCATTGCACTATGAGCATTGAGGGCAATGCTCCTTTTATGGGGAGGGGGTGGCTTTACTTGCTTTTGTTGGTGCCCATAAGTGGGCTTGAGACATTTTATTGCCCTTGTCGGGCCTTGTTGACATTTTGTTAGATTTTACACTCCCTTGTCAGGCATTTTTGGATGATTGTGTTGATATTGCCCTTGCTGGGCACTTTATATTATGTTTTGTTTTACTTTGAGCTTATTTGTGCCCTCGCCGGGCTTGATTTTTGTTGATTGAGATTGTGTTGCCGGGTTTGTCTTGCATGCTCCATTGTCCTACTACCCTTTATTTGCAAATGCGCTAAAGGCCTATGCCGAGGCTTGGTTTTGAATTAATCATGAGCGCGCAATTAGAATATCGCCTTGTTAATAGTAGTTTAGAAATAAACTCCAAGGATTTTCTTAATACCACAGTTCTTTCCCAAGGAGCAAGAGTTTTAATTATTTTCTTTTTCATTTTCTTTTGTTTTTGTGTGTCGAACCGGGTTGTTGTTTCCGTATGATAGATTGAGAGGTGACCTTCTTAAGGAAAAATGCCAAGTTTTAGTTTAGAATTGAGTCCGTAGTTGCTTGTCTCAAAATGGGCCCACCAAAAAAAAAAATCTCGTGGCAAATTGTTTTGAAAATAAAAGAAAGAAGGGAAATGAATTTTTGAGGAAAAACATTCTCTTGTCATGACTTGTACACTCTCGCTTTGTCTTGATTGACTCACAAATGAATGAACTCGAAATAGCTTGTCAAAAATCATTTGCCCCAATTGATTTTGAGACTAATGCAAGAATTCTTGTGGCATGATACCTTGTGTGGTGAGGCTTTACCTTGATTCTTGTGCATAAGTGACATCTAGAACTTGCCCCGAATGTGATTCAAAGCAAAATTCTAGGTGTGACCGAGCTTAAAAGATGAACTTAGGCCCTTTTTAATAGCCACTTCACCCAAATGACTTCCTACGACATCAAATCCTAGTGAACCCCTTTTGAGCTTTTGACCGTTCCTTGGCACCTTGTAACACCTTGACCTTTTTGGAACCTCTATTTTGGCACCCATCCTCCCTAATTGATTAAAAATGAAATTTAGGCTAAAATCCTAAGTTTGGGGGGGGGGAAACAAAAGATAACATAGGCAAATGCCTAAGTTTGGGGTGCATGTGATCACATGAGGAGAAGAAAAGAAGTGAACTTCAAGTGCAAGGTAGCACCTTAATTTAAAAATGGAAAATTGCTCCAAAAGATCAATCCAATGAGCAACTTGAAAAGCAAAAAAAATAAAATAGGTGCTACCAGGTGAAGGTGATATAAGGAGTTGAATGATCATGAGTAAAAAGTAGAAATCTTGGGTTGTGAGAGGGAGAAATAAGGTGAAGTTGAAATTGAAAATGTGAGCGGTGTTCGAAATAAGAACAAAGAGAATTAGGGAGGTGTAGTCACTTGAACCAAATGATATCCTCACCTTAACCCTAGCCAACATTGTAACTCACAAGTCCTTGGTGATTCTGAGCTTGGATACCCTACATTAGTGGCGATATACATAAAAGAAAAGCCTATGGTTCGACGCATATGCAATTGAACTTCCTTGAGAGAGTGAGAGTCTTCTTGGTTATCCTATAATCCCGTGTTTTGTGAATTGAATGATTGTGAGTGGAATTCTCTCTTGTGGTGAGTGGCATCATGCACTCGAATTGAAACATAGAGTCTCTATTTCAATTGAGGGGAATGAATGAGACAAGTTGTGAGGCGGAGCTCGAGGTAAACCTTGATGGTCTATGCCAATGACTTGAAAAGCTTAAATGTCTTGTTTTGAATGACAAAATTCCCTTGATTTTGAATGAGAAATGATGTCCTTTTGGAAAATGTGTTTGAATTGATCAATTTCCATGAATTTGTGGTGGTCCAAATTGAGATGACCATAGTAGTTGAGTCATTTTTTTGAGTCTTTCGTTTGTTCTTTTTCTTAATTTTTAGTGTAGAGTAGTCTTTTGTGCCTTGATTGGGCCTAAAGCATAATTCATTCCTTACCTTGTGAGTATCTTGCTTGAGGACAAGCAATAGTTCAAGTTTGGGGTTTTGATAAGTCGGTAATCTACAAACTTATTGAGCTCATATCCATGAATTATTGCTATGTTTTGAATAGATTTAGAGGTTCTTATGGCCTTTCTTGATGTCTACGCAGGTACTTTTGATAGATGATGATAAATAAGGAAATGGACGCAAAAAGAGCTCAAAAGGAGTGAAGTGTGAAGTGTTCGGAAAAGCTGAAGATTCTGACAAGAGATACAGTGGCCGTGAATCACACACAAGCCAAGGTGCGAACCACACCTCCTCCGCATGGAGTTGCAAAAGTCACTAAAGAGTCTATTAAGGGGTGTGGTCACTGTGCAACACACACATCCTAAGGTGAAAACCACACACCCTTCGCACGGAGCTCCCAAAGATAGCTGAAGTCACTGGTTCAACCAGAGGCAGTGTGCGGCGTGCACATCACAATGTGCAAACCGCACGTCGCGTTGTACACCTTCTGAAGGGCATTTTTGTCCTAATTTTTAGTGACGTTTTGGAAAACTATAAAAGGCCTATTCAGGCACAATTATAAATAACTTTTATCATTCTAAATATCTTAAAGAGCTTTTATCTTGGAGACTAAGTTTTTCACCTCTATTGAGAAGAGGGTTTCAATCTAATTCTCTTGCTTAACACTTTTGTGATCAAATTGAATCTAGAAATTTAGATTTGGCTCTAGTGGAACAGATTCTGAATTACCCAGCTGGTATCTCATTCTCTCTTACTATGAATGGCTAAAATGTCTTGTCTAGGGGTGTATTGATGATGGGTGTTTAAGAAATGGGTGTGGGTGTTATCTATTCTTGCTTATAATTGCTTAATTGACACGTGTCTAGTAATTTCACCAAATTTTAATCTTAAAATTTATGGTTGCAAACATTAATTTTCTTTACTTGACTATGTGATTGCTTGAGAAAGGATTTCATAGTTTCGAATGTGAAATTACTAGTGGGAACTTGGGATTCCACTCAGATTTGAGGCTAGAGATAGCTCTTATCATCGGATTCTCCTATTTAAGGGTCTAAGCTAGAGATAGTGTGACCTCCCCAAAATAGATTGATTGTTTATTGATCAAATCGATGATGCTCTAACTGAGATCATCGAATATAAGATTGTTGGTCGAGAGATAAGAAAATCTTACCCATGACCAATGCTATTCATGTCATTAAGCAAAAATAGGTAGCCCCATCGGATATGCATCCCTAGTCATCTAGTCAACTTGGTACACCCACTTTAGTTTTATTGCTTTGTAATTGAATTGCGATTGTAGTGACAACATTCCCAATTCCCCCATCCTTTTACTTGTTGTTTTGGGCAATTACTCTCACCTTGAACTCAATTTGTTACAGTTTATAATTAGCTACCCCAAGTCCCTTGGGTACGACCCCGACACTCGTTGGGTTAATAAATTTTGTTTTTCTGCATGATCCTCATGGCCTCCTACTTGGAGAGCACGATTTGAGCGTTCATCACCATCCAATATGGCGGAATGGAAATGGACATGGTTTCCGGCTCAACATCGATACCGAAATCAATGTCACGATCATGAGGAAAACCTGTAAGATCAGAAAGAAACACATCTGAATACTCGCAAACCATAGGAACAGACTCAAGATGAGGTGTGGTGGCACTAGTATCACGAGTGTAGGCAAGATAAGCTAAGCACCCCTTCCTAACCAACTGCTCGGCGGTCAAAAAGATATAACTCCTCTCGGCATGTGGCTATCGGCTCCCTTCCATATGGTAGGAGGGATACTAGGCATCCAGTGAGTAATAGTCTAGGCAAAGTAATCCAAGACTGCATGATAATAAAATAGTCAATCCATGCCCAATATCACATCAAAATCAATGATATCAAGAACAACCAAGTCTACCTGCATGTCGTATGCCAAGTTAGTCACCACACAAGCCCGATACACTTGATCCACTACTAAATAATCACCTACTGGGTAGATACATGCAAGGGCGTAGGTAAAGACTCACTAGTAGACTCCAGAAGGGTAGAATAATAAGTAGATACATATGAGAATGTAGACCCTGGATCAAACAAAGCAGAAGAAAACTGATGGCAAACAGAGATCGTACCTGTGATCACAACAATTGAAGCCTCGACCTCTGTCCGGCCCGAAACTGTATACATGTGGCTCCGACTGCCACGACCACCTGACCTACCAGACTGAGGACCACCTCTAGCCATTGGGGAGTACCCCTACTACCTTGTGAATTGCCTCTAGCTGGTGGTGCTGGAGCCCTGTGGGCTGGACCAACTTATCATGTTGCCTAGGATGTTGTACCAATGGGCACTCTCTAGAAAAGTGGCCTATCTCGCCACACTCATAACAACACTGACCAAACATACTCTGTTGTGAAGACCTGACTGAATTAGAATGACCACTATGACATGTGGACCCTAAATGACCACCTCGTGGAGCAGGAACAATACTCTGGCTACTCTGACCCTCATAAGTTTGTAAGGCCGCCTGAATAGGTAGGCTTAGGTAGAAGCGTTGTTGGTGTTGACCTCTACCATAGTAGCCTATACCACGGGCCTATGAACCGCTGAAACTGCCCTGATAGCGGGGTATCTTATCGCTTCCCCCTTGGTCCTCGCGAGTACACCCTCAATAGTATGGGCATGATCAACTATGTTCATAAAAGACTGACTCGATGCTACCATACCCTTTGTGAGCAAGCAAAGATACAAGGTCAAACCTTGATCGAAATGGCGTACCATCTCGTGCTTCATGGAAAGAATCATAGTGGCATGTCTGGACAACTGATGGAACCGAACCTCAAACTCAGACATAGTCATAGAGCCCTTCTCCAACCTATCAAACTGATCCATCAGACGCTCCCTCATGCTATGCGGCACATACTTCTCCAGAAAAGTTGCGGATATTTGATCCCAAGCCTGGCTGGTCTGTAAGCAACATATTACCTTCACCACTTCTTCGCTAGACCATCCAGCTGAAACGTGGTGTAATCTGCTCCATGTGACTCAACTAACCCCATATTATGTAACCTCTCATGGTAGCTAGTCAGAAACTCGTGTGCATCCTCCCTAGAAGTACCTGAAAACCTCAGAGGACCCAATCTCAAGAACCTACCAAGCATCTTCTGCTCCTCAGAAGACATAACTGGCAAGGCTGGAAGAGGGGGAGCAACTGCAGAGACCGGTAATACATCCAATTGGGGAGCCACAACAGTAGGTTATGCTCCTTAACCTTGTGCTGCCGCCTGAGCTGAAGTCTGAGCCTCTCCTCAAACTTGAGAACCAATCGGAGTGGTCGGCAAAGCTACTGGTGGAGTCATACCCTCAAGGAAGCCCAACAATCGAACCAAGGTGTCCTGCAATACTGGAGTAATCACAAAACCTGTCGAATGCTGGGCTGGCCCCACATGCTCTAGCTCATACTACACCTTATCCACTCTAACCTTAGGCTCTGGTGACGGTAGTCGAGCCTGGGCCCGAGCTGGTGTCACAGCCCATGCCCTACCTCGACCTCTGGGTTGACCTATACCCCGTCCCCTAGCTGGGGCTCTAACTGCAGGCGCAGGGGACTCGTCCTCACCCACTGCAGATCTCATCCGAACCATCTAAGAAAGAGTGAAACAAAGGTACTTAGAAGTTGATCAAGTCAAGAACGCACGTCAAGGAATCAAACAAGATAACATATTTCCTAGGAATGTCCTATAGCCTCTCATAAATTGGATACAGACGTCATCGTATCGATCCACGAGACTCTACTAGACACTTTGCTCTTGTACTGGTGAGACCGGTGAACCTAGTGCTCTGATACCACTCTATCATGACCCAAAATTGGGCCATCATGGTGTCCACATAACCCCCTGGTAGACAAGTCAAAACCTAATGATTTGCGGAAGACAGTAATAATAATTAAACTAAGGAAATGTGGAAGATATAATTAAAAGATAGGGCCAATAGCATATATACATATCAATGTACAAAATATACAAAAGATGCCCCTAAAAAGACCGAATAGACAAAACAACACGAGAACCAACCCGAACCTGGTGTCACTAGTACAAGAGCGGCTAAGCAAGGTGTATCTATACAACAGACTTTGTCTATCCAAAATACAAAAATATAGACAAAATACATATGATGAAAAGCATGTAAAGTCTACAAAAGCATTGAGAGCTCACCGCGATCCAAATTGCAACAGGCCTCGAACGACAGGAGGATCAAAGAGGGTGGCTCATACTAGGTGCTGTTTCAGAAAAAGATGCAGAGTGTAGTATGAGTACCAAGACAACGGGTACTCAGTAGACATCATAGGCCGACTGAGCGTAGAAAGATAATATATGGATAATAAGATACAGGAAAGCAGTAAATACAGGGATCCACCTAAATCTAGTTATAAAGCCAAAATCAAAGGAAACAAACCAACAACAGGTGAAGCACGGCAGGGGACAACCCCAAAACAAAGACAATCCAAAAGCACCAACCAATGCAATGCCATGAAATGATAGGATATATGAATGCATAATAATATAACATCAGGTCTGAAATACCGCATCGTACTATGCACATATATATATGAGTAGATGAATGGAAGGTAAGAACCCGAAATACCGCATCGGGGGTTCAAAATTCCGCATCGGACTATAAATAATGCATAAAATAATGTTTTTCCCATTTTCCTTCCAAAACCCATAGTAAAGTTCAATACAATTCTATTCAAATCCCAAGTACACCACAACCATAGTAAACTTCATTTTAAATCACAAAAACCTTTGAAAATACTTTCCTTCTATATCCATGATGTGCGATGCAATATGAACATGAAATAACCAACCAGGGAAAGAATCAATCACAACAAGGCAAAAACAGGGCCAAAAATACCCTCCAAACCAACAGAACTGGCCTGGAACTCTGTCCAAATCCAAGCTATGGCCTCGAGCCCACAATTACACACAACAGTAGAACAAAGTAAATATAACAGGGAAATAACACAGAAATTCCCCAAGATTCATATTTTCTACCTCTAAAACCTCCAAAAAGCAAACTAGGGATTCTAAGCTAGCCACAACAATACTACAATCTCCTAGGCTAAGGATAAATGTGATAATTCTACACTATAATCAGAAATGGCTAATTATAAGTGGTAAACAAGATTTAAGCCTAAACCAATCTAAAATCAAACCTAACATTCCAGTATCAAATAAATATATAAAATCTAACTATACTCAGTCTAGGAAGTAAACTGTAACCTACCTCGGGGCCGACCGAACTGCAAACACGAACCGTCACTCGTGTGCCTTCCCCTTATGAACAGCCTCAAAAAGCTTCCATGCTATCAAGAACATAATCTAGGTGTCAATACGAGAAGAACAACACCCATATTGCTATACAGAAAATCGACCTGGAAATTGGGTCGGGAAAAAAGACCCTCGGGGCTCGCACAATGAAACAGAAAACAAAATTCATAATTATGCTCGTGGTGGGTCAAGGAACCCATACCGAAAGTTAGGGCGCGAATGGAGCTTGATTTGGGGCCCAAAAAAGGCCGGAAGTGCTACTAACTTAAGGAGTCAAAAACGGGAAAGCTCAGAATTTAAAAGGCAAAAGCTTACCTCGAACAAGAGAAACACGCCATGAATGTGAGTTGCACGAACATACAGCCCCAAAAGAATATATTTCTACAAGGATAACCCAAACATAAAAATTACAACAATAGAGTTTTAGCGGGAGAATTATGAGTATAAACACGAAAGGAGGAGAGGGGTGACGAGGTGACTTACTGGATGAAGAACACTAATACAAATAAGCTGGAAAATAAAGCTTGGGGCTTATCAATAGTGTTGTTCGAAATTGTGAAGGAGAAAATGAAGTTGGAGTTTTAAATAACCACCAGGGTCCTTCTTCGCGATCGCAAAGGACCCCACACTTTTGCGAGGAAACGCTCGCCAGACCATCGCGAACGCGATGATCCAGCCCCCTATTCGTGAAGAGGAAACTGGGTCGGGTCCCAACTGGCTTCATCATAGTCTTGAAAGGGGACCCACGCGATTGCGATAGTCAAGAAGATAGACCATCGCGAGCGCGGTGGACACCTCGTGATCATGATGAAAAACTGGTCTGCAACTTTTATAGCAGCAACCAGCTATTCACAAAGGCCAAAAGTTCATCGGACGGACCCTCAGGATTCATCTGGAACCCCGCGAACACAAATCAACTATGCTACTCTACCAGAAACAGTATTCCGGACTCAATGGAATCAATGAAACTGCCAACAGAGATCGTTTTAATGAAAAGTGGGCCCTACGCCCAAAACCAACTCAGACTTGAAAACCCAAAAATAAGTTCGAAAGCCCCGGGACCACAACCAAATGTCCCTCTAGTCCAAAGTCAATATTCTAGAGTTGACAGTGCTGACGAGATTTTCATTCAAGACCTTATTCTCCGAATGTCGAGCAAGGTCAACCCTACCATCCTAATTGGCTTGAAAACACAGAAAGCAACCCAAAACCAAACCGAAAGCACTCAGACCCAGATCAATGGTTCTACTAGACCAAAATCCCCATTCAGATGCCAATGGACCTACCGGAATTTGATTCTGAGCATGTTTACTAAGAAAGTTGACTAAAGTCAAGGATTTTCTAAGTTCAAGTTTTAAAAATAGGGAAATAGTCATAGCGACATAACGAACGGTCCGGGCACCAAACCATCAGTCTCGTCAAGTCATAAATAACCCGTAGTCGCTGAGAGAATGCTTGAAATACAAAAAAAGAATAGAAAATGGAAAATGACCTGGAGGGTCATTACAATTCCCCATTCCCCTTTTTAATCTACCCTAACCCAAAGACCCTATTTTATTCACTCATATCATCACCGCCTTTCTCCCTCTTCTCTGCTCCTCTTCTCTCACTACCATACCACCACTGCCACCCTTCTCAGCCACTCCAGCCAGCAACCACCAGCTGCCAGTAAACCTCAACAGTCACCACCTCACCTCTCTCTTCTCCTCTTCGTCTCTTCTCCTCCTCAACCTCCATACTTCCCATAACCTCTTCTCTATCTCCATCCAAACCCACCATAACAATTCCCTACACCACCACCCACTTCAGCGAATCCCTTTGCTGCTGTCTATCCATTGATGAACCTCCACCAAAACAAACCCTTTTTTCTCCCACTCCCTTAGATCAAACTCTCATTGTCATCACCATCACTGGTCATTTCTTGCCGACATAATACCTTGAAGATAAATCTAAAAATGGGAAATTGAACACACAAACAGCCGATGACTTCTCCCATGTTACTCTATTTTTATTTTATTATGTGTGTGTGCTTGTGTGATTCAATCTATGCTTGATTTAAGTGATTCAATACATGCTCAATTTACTTTTCTTTAAATTCATGTTGTGGTCATAAATTCATGTTCATCCCCTTCCCTTCTCATTCCATGTTTAACAATTTTCTATGGTCGAATTGGATTCCCCTTTGTGGTTAGGGGTTAGTATTTGATATAGGATATGATGTAGGCATGGTATATCTGCTTTTATTTTTTTAAGATCAATTCTTGTCTTATTGATTGATGAGATCACTTTGGGAATCATAAATGGCATAGGGAAGGAAATGCCAGAGAGTAAACAGTCCTTGAAAAATTGTAAATATTCCTTTCATTGTTAGGATACCTAGATTTTTAATGTTTTCAAGAACAGTGAAATGTATAAGTGCTCTCTTTCTTGCTTGCAATTCATGGAATACTTACTATTAAATTAGGGAACAAGGCCAGTAGCTGATCCGATATAGTTAATATTGCACTTGTATTAACCTATATTGATACGGGTGCGGGCATCAAATTAGGTAGTAATCTGTATGTTAATATTTAGGACTTAGTATTAGGGAATCCACATAGAAGTGTGGGTATAGTTACAAATGATAGAATATGGCTAATAAATGTACTTGTATTGTTATATTTGATAGTTATTTGTTCTTTTTATAGCGTATTGTCTTCTCTGTTTAGACGTCAATTCTATTGACTGACTACAAAAATTAGAAATCATATTGTAATGCTTTATTGCAAAACTCATCTTTGGATAGTTGATTGTGACTCCTAGGATCATTTTTAGACTTATAAAATAACCTTGATTCATATGTCAATATGGTAACTTTGCCTAAATCGCCTCCTTTCTTGCTCAAGTTTAACTCATGACAGCCTTTACATGCTCAAATATGGCAACTTGAGATATCCTTACTTGTCTAATTTGCCTTAAATCATGTGACAACCTTTGATTCATCCACTTTTGGTAAGCTATGCCTGATTTTATGTCAAAGTGGAAAATTCATATTTCTTCCCATTATGACAACTCTAGTACTTGGATATTTTGGTAAACTTTGATTAACTCTAACGGCTAATTCTTTTCCTTAATTAATCAAGACATCTGCAGTACTAATTATCTATGGTTATTGTATACTCTGTTAACTGATACTCCTTTCCCCTTAAGTGAAATACATCTTTGAATATATGTCTCTATCTTTAATAATTTCAAGTGATTGCATTCCTTCCATTCTTATAACTTGGGTTGTCAACAACTTTTATATGTTGTTATGGTAATCCAAAATTTGTTGGGCTGTCACAAACTGAGGAATTCAATTGTGGTAAACTGTTGATTGTTTTCCTCCTGAATTGATGGTGCCTTTTTTAAGAAAATGTCCCCTTGATTTATATTCCTTTCCTTAAACTAATTTAGACAGTTTTTCCTTTGAATAGTTGTGGTAAATTTTGATTGATTTACACTTGGTTGAGTGATTTATTCTGCTTTAGGAAAAGCATATTGTGATTAGCTGATTTTTGGTTATCATCTTTCCTTCTACTACTCTATTGGTTGATATCCTTAAGCTATAAAAACAATATTGTTCTCTCCTCCTTGGATGACGGGAATTCACACTGGAAGTTCTGGACATCTTGAGCACCATTCTCTCTTCTTCACTAAAATTTAAGAACTCTAAATCTGTTTTGGTTGTTAAGGTGCTGGCTTTTGAGACCTTTCTTTGTTTATTTGCGGCAAATTGGTCAGTTTTCAATCCAATGCGCATGTTTCTTTGTAGTTTCAATGCTTTTTTATTTATATGTGTATGTCTTTGAATGATCTAAGCATGTTTTAATGGAGGCTAGAAGGTATTGCTCTTCTATTTTGCTTTAATTTTTGGATCAGGTTTGGTCTTGTTTGATGTAGTTTTGGTTCAGCTTTGATATCATTTTTGTTGTTGTTTTGCTGTAGTTTAATTTTTTCTAATACTTTGGTAGAGTTCTTGTCTAGTTTTTTATGCTAGATTTTTTGGTCCTGCTTTGATGCATTTTTTATCCAATTTTTGTTCACAATTGATCAAGAGCTATAAATATTAAACTTGTAACCAATACAAGCATTAAAGAGATGATTGAGTTAGCCATTTTTGTTCACCATTGATCAAGAGCTATAAATATGTTATTCTTTCTTCATCTTTACAGAGATGATTGAGTTAGCCATTTAATTCAAAATTTGTCTTCAAATATTGATTTGAGCTATAACCATTTCAATGGTCATTTCCATTTAAGAGCATTTTCAGTAGTCATAATATGAATTTGTTATGGTCATAATAGCTAGATGAATCTATGTATAACTTAGAAATCAAGATTTTTACTAGTTTTGAAGAGCATGAGATTTTTACTATGAGAAAGGGTAATGATATTATTTATCCTCTTTTGTAGGTGCTCAAAATGAAGAAAGAGAAGAAGAAAAGTAGTGAAGACCTTGGCTTTACTTAAGAAGATTTTTGGATTGTTGATAGATGTTCTAATATTCTTTTTGCTATCTAATATTTTGGAGCTTATCGTAACTCTTGAAATCATGTAAAATTTAGCGGATCATTTAGGTTTGAGTATATTTTACTTTTAGGGATATTTTTTATAGCTTGTTGGATGTTTTTGATTATGAATGAAACATTTTATTTTGTGATTTATATAATTTGTATGGTATTAAAGTTTTACTATATATGTAAATGCTAATCTACGATCATTGCAATAGGACCATAAAAATATGAGAATTGTTGCAATAGGTCGTGGGAACCATTGCAATAGGTCATATAAATCATACCATTATAATAGATTTATAACCGTTGCAATAAAGATCTATAACAACGGTTACAAATCGTTGCCATAGAAATATATATTCGTCGTACCAGAAGGAAGAATAACCGTTGCTATAGTTATGTTTATGGAGATGATTTTTACCATATGTTGCAATGGAGCTATGGTAACGCGAGCTGGTGCGGCGGGTCTACTAACTACTGCCTTAGTGAAATGATGACTATTTTAGGGCCTACTGCAATGAATTTGATCCTGTTGCTATAACACTTATTTATAGTAATGTGATTTAGAGGTTCTTATGGCCTTTATTGATGTCTATGCAGGTACTTGTGATCAAAGATAGAAAATAAGGAAACGGACCAAAAAAGAGCCAAAAAGGAGTGAAGTGTGAAATGATCAAACAAGACAAAGATTCGGCTAAGAGATGCGGCGCCCGTGCGACACACATTTTCCTTGGTGCGGAACGCACCTTCTACCGCATGGAGAGGAAAGTTAACTTAAGAGTATGCTAAGGGGTGCATGCATTATATGACACGCACAATGTTTAGTGTGAATTACACCCCAATTTGCATGAAGCTCCTGAATTGACTAAGTCACTGGACCACTGAAGAAGGGTGTGCGACGCGCACATGATGACGTGCAAACTGCACATCTCGCCGCTCACCACTCGAAGAGGCATTTTTGTCCATATTTATGTGATGTTTTGGGAATGTTTATAAACCCATTCTAGGCACAATTGTATATAGTTTGAATAGTTTTGAAGAGTTTTTCTTAGCTTTGTGAATAAGTTTTCCTTTCTAAGAACAAGAAGAGGGTTTCTCCCAATTTCTTCTATCCAATTCTTAGAACCACTATTTGTGTACAAACTGAGCTTGGATATCGAGAAATTTAGCTTGAATGGAAGGGAAATTGAATTACCCACTTGGTATATCTCTTTCCTTAAGCATGAGTAGCTAAACCTTTTATCTAGGGATGTGTTGATGATGGGTACTTGATAAATGGTTGTGGGTGTTGTTAATTCTTGTTTATAATTGCTTAACTGATATGGGTCTAGTAATTTCACCACATTTTAACTTTAAAATTAGTGGTTGCAAACATTGATTTTCCTTACTTGGTTATGTTCATGTTTGAAAGAGGAAATCATAACTTCGAATATGAATTTGCTAGTAGGAACTTGGGCTTCCATTTTGATTACTTTCTATAAATAGCTCAAATCGATGAAATCACCCACTTAAAGGTCTAAGCTAGAAATAGTGTAACCTACCCAAGCATTGGTTTGGTTGTTTATTTCTTAATCAATAGTGCTTAATTTCAAAATGTTGAATTCATGGTTGTTGATCGAGAGATGAATAACCATACCTAAAACCAAGGTTACCCATGTCGTTTAGCATGAATTTGCATGAATATGAAATCACCCTTTCCCATTTTCGAGTCCCATTTGACACACATCCCTAGTCGTCCTCTCTTATTGGCTACACCTATTTTTTACTTATTTCTTTGTTTGGAATTCGAATTGTGAAAGATTCCCTATTTCCCCCCTTTTTACATTATAGTTATTGAGCAACCTACTCTCGTGTGATGTCTATCTACAATCACCTAGGCTAAGCTCTAAATTCCTTGTGGGATCGACCCCGACATCCGTCGGGTACTATAAATGTGTTTTGCTCTAATGATCGTCGATACCTACTTTTAGGAAAGTACATTTGAGCGTTATTAGCCAGCTTGATGAGATAAAAGAAGTACTGAAGAATTTGGAAGAAGGTCAATAGAAGCAATAAGCTAGTATTAAAAATAATAACTTGAGAGAAAAATAGGTCAACAAGCTGAAGCTGAAAAGGTGAGACCCCTTGGAGGTCTACCTTGTGATATGGATACCAAATCAAAATAAATAAATGCAATTATTACAAGCAGCAACAAAGAGTTGGAGAAAACCACAAGAGAAAAGTTACAAAAGTGGTAAGTAAGAAGCAATGGAATAAGGCTCCAATGAATCCAGATTTGGAAGCCTACCTCTACCATTCTGTCACAACCCTAAATCCCAAGGATTGTGATAGCACCTACCCCAACTCAACCATGGTAGGTAAATCAAATTCAACTAGCATAAGAAACTTAAAATAAGGCGAACAATATAATAACACAAAAAAGAACCAATAATAACTCAAATCAGCAAAAATTAAAAGGAAACCAAATAGTCGACTCCAAAAAACATCCCAAGACTCAACTGTCACGAATACAAGAGTGACTTTAAGAACATAATGTCCTAACTTAATACTACAACACTATTTGAGAAAGTAAAAAAAATAGAGATAAGTGGTAGAGAATGCCGGGACAGTCTCTGAACCCAGGAGTTTACCACATCTTTCAAGATCCCAAAAAGCATGAACTCTAGCCGCAAGGTCCACATTTACCTGGATCTGCATCAGAACGATGCAGGAAAGTAGGAGTATAATTCACTTGTACTCAGTAAGAATCATCGGCCGACTGAGCTTTCGCAGTTACTATATCAAATAATGAATACTAAAATACACCTATACGTAGAAAAGTCTCAACAGTTTAATATCAATGAATTGTACAATTCATCTCAATCACAACAATAATCCTTATGATAATGCAATAAAATGATATGGGATAAAATGCAATGTCCATGCCTATCGGTGTACACACCCTCCAGTGGTTTTTTGTAAAAGTGAGACCCATTAGAAACTCTCGAGGTCCATATACCCCACCCAAAATCCTGCCTCGCACGAACTCAATAAGGTATCATATATATATGCCCGGAATCCAACATTGTACTGAGTAAGTAAAAAATCATATATCTACGCCCAAAATTCTGCATTGGACTGAATAATTAAAATATCATATTGTCACAACCTAAACCAGCATGAGTGACACCCACCCTAAACCCCTGGTGAGAGAACCAAGTACCCAAGTCAACACCTATCAAAACTAAGCAGCTAAAACCAATTTGCATTAACTAAAGCCAAGATTCATAGCTAAAATAATGATAAAAATCCCTGTGGAAAATACTCCCTAGAATCTGAAAGTCGTGTACCAAAATATCTAAGATAATTTTAGGACACAAGGATGCAACCCCAACAATAAAAGTAGTCTGAGTCTGAACAATGGACTAGAACAAGGATAGATGAACCCATGGTACTCCGAAGGAAGCAGCTCACCCTTGGATTCTGGAAGCGTCTGACTTACAATTGAAGTCGCGCAGCCGCCACTGGAATATTCCCTGTACTCAACAAAGGAAGAGCAAGTACAATATCAATACAAAAAAATAACAGTGTACTAGTAGGATCATCGGCCTGCTCCAAATATATGAAATATGGACAAATAACTATAACTTTGTAAAACAGGACAAGACATGTATAAAAAAAGTTAGTAAATATAACCCAGACTCTCAGTCATCAACCTGACTTAGTAACCCAGACCACCTTAGGATCCCTAAGACATCATCTATAGTGTTTAACATGCAAACACGATCTACACAAGAACAAATCCAGCATTTAAACACAATAACCCAACCACTCATGGACCAATATGCAGTAATTACATCACAAGAAAATAAACCTAGTCCACTCATGGAACCAACACACAAAGCATAACCGAATATGTACCAGGCGTGGTACCCAAGCCAATTATAGTAAACATGTACTAGGCGTGGTCTCGAGCAAACTAATAGATATCCTGTAATAGGCATGGTACTTGAGCAAACCGATAATCTATACCAAGTGTGGTACCCGAGCCAACCAAAGAAACACATATATCATCCAATCACCAACACAGTGAACACAACCACACTTGTAAAACAAACATACATATAAAAACAAGTTCAATGCATTTAACAACATATATCATTTCACATCCATTCCCTTAATCCTTAAACACAAAATGTACAAGTGATATTAATGAGACAGTTAACACATACACATATCATAAGTGGGAAACAATTCAACTATCACCTACCTTAAAGTATGTCCGAATGCTCTACTAGATCGGAGCTTACCCATTTCTTGAATTTCTAGCTTTTTCTTGGTCTAAAACAAACACATAACAAAAAAATCAACCCAAATAACCTAAATAGTCCCAGATTATATCCTAATCCCAAACCCCAGGCCAAACTCATGATCATTCCACCCAACCTAGGGCCTTTCCACTAATAAAATCACCTAGAACTACTAATATTATTGTTATACGAGAAAATTACTGTATTAAAATCATGAATTAAACTGTTTGTACCCAAAACCCAAGGTTTCTACATCCAAGAATCCTTGCTATACACAATTTTCCATCCTAGGTTAAGCCAAACCCTCCCCAAAGCCCATAACTATCGATTCTAAGGTATAGAATTTTTTTTAAGGTATAGAAATTGAAGTACAAAGTTAGGGTAACGAATTAATTACCTTTATGAAGATTTTTGGTGGAAAATCAGTAGAAATCGACCCTATTTGCCTCTTCCCTTCCCCAAAATGTTCTTGAGAAATTCTGAACATTTTTGGGGAATTTCTGCATTTAAAGTGACTTATCGCTCTATAGCAACCCAATCCCTCCATAGTGGCACTGCCATAGCGGTAGCCGCCCGCTATAGTTGGGTTGGCCTCCTTTGACTCTTGCTATAGATGAAATTTCTCTGCTATAGAAGCATCATTGTAGCAGTGTGTAACTCACTATAGCAGCTGTCACATGACAGAACCTCAGAATTTCTCCCAATTTTCCCATTTCACAACACACCTTCAAACCTTGACATTCTAGACCAGCCCTTTTATGTCAAGTTCAATATCGGGAGTTCTACTCACCCAAATTCACTTTTGAGAAGTCCTATGGACTCCTTAACGTCTTAGCTAATCAATAAACTACCTCAACCTTATATATTTTACCCAATCCTTTTCCAAAATTCCCTAGACCTTACCTAGCTCAGAATTCATCCGAGACTAGCCTAGCCCCAAATTTCCAACTCCCCAACCTAGAAGTTTTCTAACCTATTTATTTGCACGAATTTCTCACCCATAACAACGAGAAGGGTCATTATAACATATACCAATTTATCCATCAGTCATCCCTGAATGAACAAACACAAAAAGATGAGCTAAAAAGAGAAAAGGGGTAGTACTTGAATCCTCATACATGTGAGGTTACTTGTCCCGCATGTCCTTCTCAGTTTCCCAAGTGGCACTTCAACCATATGATGCTTCCATAGAACCTTAACCGATCTAATTTCCTTTGTCCTCCACTTTTGGACATCCCGATCAGGAATAATAACTGGATCTTCTTCATACCGAAGGTCCTTATCTAGCACAACTGAATCCCATTTGATGATGTACTCCCCATACCCATGGTGTCTTTTCAACATGGACACATGGAAAAGTTGATGGACTCTAGAAAAGCTGGACGACAATGCTAACCTGTAAGCTACAACCTCTACACTTTCGATAACCTTAAATGGACTGATATACCGAGGTCTAAGCTTACCGCTCTTGACAAACCTCACTACCCCATTCATCGGTGACACTTTCAGCAAAACCTATTTACCAACCTGAAAGGACATGTCCCTTACCTTGCGATCCGCATACTCCTTTAGCCTACTTTGGGCTTCCAATAACTTGGCTTGAATACCTCTCACCATTTCCTGAGCTTTCTTCACCAAGTCAATGCCTAGAGGTTTCACATCGCCTCCCTCGAACCACCCTATGGGCAATCTACATCCCTTCCTATAAAGTACCTCGAATGGTGCCATGTCAACACTAAGTGATAACTGTTTTTATATGAGAATTCACACAACAGTACGAACTGATCCCAATGGACCCCAAAATCAATCACGCATGCTCTCAACATGTCCTCCAGCACCTGAATCATCCTCTCCGACTGACCATCCATTTGAGGTTGAAAATTTGTGCTAAAAGTGAGTTGGGTGCCCAACTTTATGTACAGCTTTCCCCAGAACATAGAAGTAAATTATGTACCTATGTCTGAAATAATGGAAGGTGGTACCCTATGCAATCTTAATATCTCCTTGATATAGATTTTGGCCAACTTATGGGAGTTGTAATCCACCCTGATCGAAATGAAATGAGCTGACTTTGTCAGTCTATCCATAATGACTGATAAGTCAGTAATCTATGAATTTATTGAGCCTCTAATCATAAATTATTGCTATATTTTGATGAGATTTAGAGGTTCTTATGGCCTTTATTAATGTGAATGTAGGTACTCTTGATCAAAGATAGAAAATAAGGAATTGGACCCAAAGGAGCTCAAAAGGAGTTGAAGTGTGAAATGATCAATTGAGATGAAGATTTTACCTTGAGGTACAGACCTTGTGCGACATTCACAACCTTTGGTGCGGTACGCACCCCTCCCCGCATGAAGCTCACAAGAAGAGAAAGATCTGCTAAGGGGTGCGGCCATTGTGCAACGCGCACAAGGCCTGCTGCGAACTGTACCCCACTTTGCATAACGACTGAAGATTGGCCAAAGTCACTAGTTTGCTTGTGCGGAGCTGTGCGATGCACACAAAGTGACATGCAAATTGTATGTCGCGTCGCATCGCGTCTAAGGGGCAATTTTGTCCACTTTTGTATGATGAATTGGGAACATTCAAAAACCCAATTTTGGCATAGTTTTTCATAGTTTTGTATAGTTTTTCAATTTTTGAAGCAAGTTTCTCTCCCAAGTCAAGAAAGAGAGTTTCAATCCATTCTCTCAATCTTTAACCTTAGATTTGTAAATTTGAGCTTGGATATTGGATTATTGCTACAATTAATGAAAGTAATTTTAATTTCCCTATGGGTATATTTTCTTCTTCCTTTAGCATGAGTAGCTAAGTCTCCTTGTTTAGGGATGTGTTGATGATGGGTACTTGATAAAAGGGTATGGGTCTTGCTTATTTGTGTTTATAATTGCTAATATTACATAGGTCTAGTGATTTCACCATATTTTAACTCTAAAATTGGAGGTTGTAAACATTGATTTAATTTACTTGATTGTGTTTTTACTGGAGAAAGGGGTTTATAATTTTGGATGTGAAATTGCTAGTGGGTACTTGGGATTCCACTTAGATTGAGGCTAGAATAGCTTAACTCAAAAACCAGAAATACCCATTTAAGGGTCTAAGCTAGAGATAGTGTGACCTCTCCAAGCCTATTTTGGTTGGTTTATGCCTAAACAATGGTGCTTGAACAAAGACCGTTGGATAGATGATTGTGAGATTGAAATATTAACTTTCCTGCCTAAAACCAATGCCACCTATGTTGTTTAGTAAGAATTTATGCAATTGAGCAAGTACCTTGACCCATGTTCGAGTACCATTGGAAGCACATCCTTAGTCGTCCTCTCTCTTGTTTACACCTCACATTTATTTTATTGTTTGGTTTGGAATTTAATTGTGACAGATTCCTAATTCCCCCTTATTTGTTGTTTGGACAATCAACTCTCATTGTGAGGTCCTTTCTACAATCTCTTTGGCTAATCTACAATTCCCTGTGGGATCGACCCCGACTCCTATCGGGTAATATAAATTGTTTTGCTAAATGATCATTGTTACCTCTATTTTGGAGAGTACATTTGAGCATTTATCAATGAGCAAATGGAATCATACTTTCCCAAGGTCTTAGAAAGACCCACCACGAAATCCATGACTATCCTTTCCCACTTCAACTCAAGAATTGGTATCCTTTGAAGCAATCCTACAGGCCTTTGATGCTCATATTTCACTTGTTGAAAATTTTGACACTTGGACACATATTCAACTATGTCCCTCTTCATCCCAAGCCACCAATAAAGCCACCTCAAGTCCAGATACATTTTGGTTACCCTTGGATGAATCAATTACTGTGAGCCATGAGCTTCTGCCAAAACATTCTGAACCAAGTCATCAACCCGAGGGACACAAATTTTCCCTCTAAAGCATAGCACCCCATATATGTCAAGTGTGGCATCCGGGGCCTCTCAAGACACCACCTTGTTCCGAACTTGTTCAATTGCACATCTTGAAACTGTTTGTCTTTGATTTCCTCTAGGAATGTGGGTTTATCCTCAACACTGACCAACACTCCACCCTTATTTGAAACACCCAACTGCATGAACTTGGATGCTAGAGTTTGAATCTCTCTAGCTAAGGGTTGCATAGACACCCCCAAACAAGCCAACTGCCCATGCTAACCGCTTTCTGGCTCAATGCGCCTGCCACCATATTGGCCTTACTCGGATTATACTGGATGGTCACATCATAATATTTTAACAACTCCATCCACCTCCTCTGTCTCAGATTCAAATCCTTCTGTGTAAACACATGCTACAGGATGGGATGGTCTAAGAACACCTCACACTTGACACCGTAGAGATAGTGTCTCCAAATCATAAGTGTGAACACCACCGCTGCCAACCTTAAATCATAGGTTGGGTAGTTCTTCTTGTGAGGCTTAAACTGCCTCAAAGCATAAGTGATAACATTTTTGTCCTGCATCAACACAACACCCAAACCCGAATGCGAAGCATCACAAACACAATGATATTTTTACCTTCAACGGGCAATGAAAGGATATGAGTTGTAGTAAGGAGTATATTGAGATTTTTGAACCTCTTATGACACTTGTCAAACCACACAAACAGTACCTCCTTCTCGGTCAATCTTGTTAAATGGGTAGCAATTAAAGCAAAGTTCTTGACAAACCTGCAATAATAGCCAGCAAGACTAACAAAACTCCTAACCTCGGTCACAAATCTTGGCCGGACCCAACTCTTAACTGCCTAAATCTTTTGGTGATCCACCATCACCCTTTTTACTGAAACCACATGTCCTAAGAAAGCAACCAAAGACAACCAAAATTCGCACTTCGAAAACTTGGCATACAATTTATGGCTTCTCAAAATTCCTAGAACAATATGAAGATGCTCTGCATGCTTCTCTCTATTCTTGGAGTAAATAAAAATATCATCTATAAATACAATCACAAAGGAAAACCAAAATGACTTGAAAGCACTATTCATCAAATTCATAAAGGCTGCCAACACATTGGTTAACCCATACGACATTACCAGGAACTTGTAATGCCCATACCGAGTCTGAAAATCCATTTTAGGTATATCCTCAGACCTAATCTTCAGCTGGTGATACCCTGATCTCAAGTCAATCTTTAAAAACACTGAAGCACCCTACCACTGGTCAAAAAGGTCATCTATGTGGGGTAAAGGATAATTATTTTGGAGTGTAACCTTGTTAAATTGCATGTAGTCTCTACACATCCTCATACTACCATCCTTCTTTTTCACAAACAAGACTGGATCACCCCAAGGAGAAGAAATGGGATGAATGAATCTCTTATCTAGAAGTTTCTAAAGCTGATTTTTAAGTTCCCTCAATTCTGTCGGAGCCATATGATAAGGAGGAAAAGAGATTGGGCGAGTGCTCGGCTCCAAATCTATATAAAAATCAATGTCCCTGTTCGGAGGCATACCAGGAAGATTCGTAAGAAATACCTCCTAAAATTCAGAAACCACGGGGACTGACTTAATAGAGGGAGACTCCACACTAACATCCCAAATATGAGCTAGGGAGGCTAAACACCCCTTCCCCACTAGCTTTCCAGCCTGAATAAAGGATATGATCTTCGCCGGCTTAGGCCTGTATGCACCTTCCTACTCTAGTCTATCCATAACCGAAATCTCTAGAGTTACTATCTTAGAATTACAGTTTAACACAGCATGATAAGGAGACAGCCAGATCATACCCAAAATAACATCAAAATCTAGCATATCCAAAATAACCAAATCTGCCCATGTCCAAAAACCCATAAACACAACAGAACACAAACGATATACATGGGTTACCATGACCAGCTCTCCAACCGCAGTAGAAATATGAATAGGGGAATCAAGGAGATATAAAATCAAATCCAAACCCAGGCAAATTTAACAGATACATAAGAATATGTGGAACCCGGATAAAATAAAATAAAAGTCATCTGGTCAGAGATGAGAATTATACATGTTATCAAAATATCCAACCCCTCGGCCTCAAGCTTCCCCAGGAAGGCGTAACAATAAGATCTATCATCAATTTGGACAACCTCTCTAGCTGACTGCACCTCTCCCCTCCTTGCATTACTATTTCCTTTATTTCCACGGGCTACCTGATTATTACCTCGCCCAACCTGTGGGTGTCCCATGCCATTTCCACCTCCACCTGCTGGGAATATAACCTTAGTCTGCTACTGCACATGATTACCTACCTATCAAAGAGAGCATTCCCTCTTAAAATGACCCGGATCACTACAATGGAAACATCCTCAATCGAGAGAGGGCCTACTAGAAGAAGAATAAGAAGCCCATTTTTCTCTAGGAGATGAAAACAACTTATTAGCCCCTGAATAACCACCTGTAGAAGGTGGAAGAGTTGACTTGATAGGACGAGCCAAATGGATCTGCTAACAAGGAACTCTGGAGTAAGAACAACTGAAGTTAACCATATTCTGGGACTTCTTGGCTAATACCTTAGCCTGCCCAACTTATTTAACCCCCTCTAGTTTCTTCACATAGTCAGTTATCTCATTAAAACTCTTCCCTCCAGAAGTCATATGAACAGATAGAACCTGCAACTCAGTATTCAAACCCTTAACGTACAGATGAACCCTCTCTACCTGAGTTCCCAATAATTGAGTAACATAGCGAGACAAGGTATTAAACTTAGCCTCATAAGCTGCAACAAAAATGTTTCCCTATTCAAGGGCTAAAAACTCATCCTTCTTTCGATCCCTAAGAGTACGGGGCACATATTTTTCCAGAAACAGGGCATGAAACTGAGCCCAAGTGATTATAGGCAAAGCTGATGATCACCACTCTACATTAGCCCTCGACCACTGCTTGGCATCACCCTGCAGCTAAAAGTTAAAAACTACACCCTATGTTGTACAATACCCAACTTATACAACCTTTCATAACAATCCAGAATAAACTCGAAGGCATACTCATTCTCTGTACCATGAAATGATAGAGTTTTCAACTTCAAGAACTTAGTCAGCAGCTCATGATTGATCCCAATCATGACAGGTCCTAGTACAAGACAGAAGAAGGAATTTGTACCTGAAGCTTCATCCATGGGAGTTGTGGTAACAATAGGATGGGCATCCAGAACCTGAGTAGCCGACATAGTGGGAGTGGCTCTAGTACCCTCCAAATCACTCAGGAATGATAGCATCTATTGAATAACCTCAGACGACATAGGAGGAAGACCTGCATCTCCAACCGGTGCTGCCACCTCTAGTTCCACGCCATCCTCCTATACTACCTCAACCTCCTCGTTAACAACATCCTAGGGTGGGGGAAGGGTCACCGCCCTCTACTCAGCAGCCTCCTGAGCTCCACCCCTGGCGAGTGTTGCTTTCCCTCTGCCCCTGCCCCTTCCTTGCCCTCTAGTCGCTGGTCTCGCAACTGGAGTTTCTACCCTTGATCCATTTTGCCTGGTGTTAACCATCCACAAACAAAAGAATGAAGGAAGTTAGATACAAATTTAGATCACCAGATACCAATAGAAATCAAGTTATAGTACAAACAAACAATTCAGTTTCAGGTTACAACAAAAATCAAAACACATCAATTACTCTATATTCGTTCCATGGATAAACCTTAGCCGATCACCCATTGATGTGCCGCCATTTTACGGCACTTTCGACTCCTTTAAACTAAGAACAATCATACGTTTTCAAGCAACCGTCGTCGTTTTTGATGTTTTATGTTGTGTTTTCATGAAAGGGAGACAAACATGGAGACGAAAGGAAATACGGGCAAAACGACGTTCTGGATAAGAGTGACGGTCCGAGTGACGGACCGTCAAGCTAGTGACGGACCGTCAAGCCCAAGCCGTCAAGATGGGGCAGCACCACTGCCTAGTGGTGACGGCCACTGTGACGGGCCGTCAAGGTGGTGACGGTCCGTCACCCAAACCGTCAAGGTTAAGCAGAACGCGGAGCGGATTCCGAACGTTTTTGGGTTTACTTCCTGGACTCCTATAAATACCCTATGTTAGGTTTATTTTATTGATGCACTTACCTATTCATTACCCAATAGTTTTAGAAGAGTTTTTAGTCGGTTTTGAGAGCAACAACACGTTTTCTTGTTCTTGAATTCGTGTTCTTGATTTGTTCTTGGGATCTTGGTTTTTCTTGTTCTTGGATATTTGAAGATTGTTTTCATTATATTGTAAGAATCTCTTCTCCTTATTATGAATACTATTCTCTTCTCTTTTCTTAATTGCATGAGTAACTAAACTCCCACAACTAGGGTTGTGGGAGCCATGACAAAAGTAGCGTTATAGATTCTGGGTAGCGTCGGGTTCAATATATATGTGGTCACATTGTTAATCATTCATTATTTAACGTTTTCTAGTGGTTGCAAACATTAGAGCATGCCTAGGTTTAAATTTGCTTGAGTAAAGAGATTAAAACCGGGAAACTTGATTAACGACGAGGATTCGAGACTACTAACTCTCGTCTTATGATTAATGTTGTAACTAGATTAATCTACTTGATGTTTAGGATTGAAATATAAAAAGCACACCTTTTCAAGTTCGAGAGAATTGAAAAGTAAATTCGTCTATTTGGTTGAGAAACGTTTAGATGATACCATTAATTCAATCACATCGTGATACGCATATAGAAAGAACCCGGTTAAGCTTAGAATCGACATCGTTACCAACGCCATGATAAACACTTCCCTAGTTCATTCTCCTACTGATTATTTCTCATACATTATTGTTCATTTTGTTTACACATTGTTCACACAAAACCCCCCCTTTATTTACCAGAAAATATCGACCATTAGTCAACTAATTCACTAAAGACTTAACTTTCACCATATTCTCGGTGGGATCGACCCCAACCTTTGTTGGGTTCTATATTTGACAACGATTGCTTACGCTTCTTAATTGGAGTGGTACTTTGAGCGTTATCAAATTTTGGCGCCGTTGCCGGGGACTACGGTTGTTTATTAAGTCCGGTGTGTTTATTTGACTCTTAGTCATACTTTCCTGCTTTTACGTTTATTTGTTGTTTTTGTTTTTAACAGGGTACAGAGTTGTGCATGCCAAGAACCTGACGCTCGGGTGAATCAACATTACCTTACGACCCCGAGCTTGCTAGAATATTAAGGCGGAATATGGATGCACAACAAGAGGCAGCAAGGCTCGCTGCAGAACTGCAGGCCCAACAAAATCTGAATGCTGGTGGTCTGCAGAACGATGTTATGCTGAATGATGAGGATATAGACTTGGATGGAGTTGGTGCTACGGGCGCCATTGTTCTTCCATCGCTAGCGCCCGGAGCCAAGTTCAACATCACTAGCACGATGATCCAGCTGTTGAACTTGAGAGGAGTGTTCCGTGGTGCCGCTGGTGATGATCCAAACCAGCACCTGATGAATTTCGTGGGCATCTGCAAGTCATTCGAGTTGCCTGGAGTGAGTCAGACAGCAATCAGGCTCAGGTTGTTTCCGTTGTCTCTGTCTGATGAGGCAGCATTGTTGTTGACAGAGCTGACCCCCGACTCTATCACAACTTGGGGAGAGTTGAAAGGAGATTTCCTAGAAAGGTTCTTTCCTCCCTCTAGGATGATACAGTTGAGGGATGAAATTAGCAATTTTAGACAGCAACCTCACGAAGCGTTACATGAGACTTGGTTGCGGTTCAAGAAGAAGCTGACACAATGCCCGAACCGTCAGTACAACTTTTTGATGCAGACATTCTACAGGGCACTGAATTCGGCTACCAAGCCGACGTTGGACAACGCAGCAGGTGGTGCATTCATGGGTCTCACTTTTGTTGAGGCCACAACTACTTTGGACAGGCTCACCAAAACCAACAGGGTCTGGCATACACAGGATACAGAGGTAGCAGTTAGCACTTATGCAATTGGTATGTCAGCTGAGCAGCACAGAAAAGAGGAGGAGCGCGACCAAGATATGGCCCACCTGAAAATGCAATTGGACCTACTTACAAAGCACTTGTTTTCGGGAGGTGTAGAGAAGGTGAAAGCTGTTGGTTCCCAAGGTAGAGCAGCAGAGTTGGAAACTGATGAGGAGGCGAATTACTTGGGGGGTTTCCAGGCCAATGGCCAAGGAAACCAAGGTCGGACCTATCAGAAAGACAACTACTACGATAAAGCTGGCTACAGAGATCGCGAGCAGGGAAACTGGAGGAATAACACCGATAGAGGTGGCTTGTATGTACCACCTGGTAATCGGGATAAAGCTAGCAACGAGGCCGGGACTTCCAAGCTAGAGAACATGATGGCGAAGATGCTGCTGAAGATAGAATCGACTGACTCTGGGGTGAAGGAGATAAGGACTGAGTTATCGGCCATGAGTCAAATAGTGGAGGCGCATTCCACTTCGATTAAGCAATTGGAGCAGCAAGTGGGCTTAATCTCGGCATCTCTGAACCAAAGGAAGACAGGTACCTTGCCGAGCGACACTACTCATCCGAGGAATGACGTGAGCTGTATGGCGATCACCACAAGAAGCGGTAAAATAGTACCAGAATCACATCCGGTAATTCAGACTCAAGTTGAGGGTGATGACGCCAACGACAAGGAGGTGGAAGAGGCTACTCAAAAGCCCGCGGAGAAAAGCAAGGAAGCTGAAAAGCCTCCAACTATGATGCCTCGGCCACCGCCTCCCTTCCCACAATGCCTGAAGAAGAAAACGAAAGATGGTAAGTTCCTGAATTTCCTGACCATGCTCAAGCAGATATCAATAAACATCCCATTGGTGGAAGCGCTTGAACAAATGCCCGGATATGCCAAGTTCATGAAGGACTTGATTACAAAGAAGAGGTCGGTAAGTTTCGAACCAGAAGATAACCTCCACCACTGCGGCGCTATTTCCTCAAGATCGTTAGTCGAAAAGAAGGAAGACCCAGGCGCGTTTACTGTCCCCTGCACCATTGGGAAGCTCAACTTCGGGAAAGCCTTATGTGATCTTGGTGCTAGCATCAACTTGATGCCGCTAGCAGTCTACAAGCAATTGGGCCTGGGAGCACCTAAACCAACGTCCATGAGAGTGTTGATGGCTGACCGTTCGGTAAAGCGATTGGTGGGAATATTGTCCAATGTACTAGTCAAGGTTGGTAAGCTTATATTCCCCGCTGACTTTGTGATCTTGGATTGCGAAGTGGATTTTGAAGTTCCCATAATCTTGGGACGACCTTTGTTAGCCACGGCTAGAGTGTTGGTTGACATGGAAAGAAACGAACTGACCTTCAGGCTAAACAATGAAGTTGTCAAGTTCGATGTGTCCAAATTGATGAAGCAACCAAGTGACATGAGGGTGGTCGCGGTGGTCAATGTTATTGAGGAATCTCCTGCGGATGTGCATCTTGAGGAGAAAGGTTTGGTCGAGACTCTAGCTGTTGTAAGAAGGATGCTGCGAGAAGGGAAACATGTAGAGGAAGGCGGTGAAAATAGATCAAGGAAACGAAAACACCGCAAGAGAATCTGCAAAGAAATAGCGAAGAAGTTGTCGCGACTAGCTGCGGAGCTGATGAAAGAAGAAGCTGAAATGCAACAGAATGGTGTCGCGTGCACACACTCCATCGAGTTCTCCTGCTTTGGAGACCCTGGCGGTCTCCAACATCATGTCAGAATCTGAGTCCTATGGACTTCACAGGTATTCCTTATTCTCACAGTTTTAGTTTTCACATGTATGCATTGGGGATAATGCATGAGTCTAAGTTGAGGGTGTTGGGAAACCTGTGAGTCACTACCAAGGGTTTTTGTTGCCGAGTTCTTTTCCCTCCGGTGTGCTATCTAGTAGAACCGGCATGTTTAAGTTATCGTTTAAATTTTTAGTTGTTTTCTAGTGTCTATAGCAAGCATGTGGCGTTTTTTTTGACTAAAAGGAGCCCCTCTGAAAATTTTCTGGTTTTGTACCTATGGTTGAAACGATTGACTGTCTGGATCCTTGAATGTCATTGTGTGGTTATGATTAGAATAAGTATGCTTAAACCGAGTGGTTGTTTTGATAGTTGGTAGTGGTATAGTTTTTTTTGGTGCCAAGTGTGTGTAAGCTTATTGTTATCAATTCTGACTCTGTGCATGCATCTAGAACTTGCCCGGTCTATTTTGTTGAGTTCGAAGTTGGTTACTTAGGAAAGGATCACAGGCCCTTTTTGTGTGCAGTCCACTTAGCCTATAAGACCGTCCAAATGTGAATAATCCCTTTGATCCCTGTTTAAGCCATAATTGACCATGTTCTTTCAATAACCCGTCACTGTTCCTGTTTAACTTTGAATCCCTGTTTTGGCCCTGGTCCTCCTTGGACATCGTGCATCTCAACTCAGGCAATCAGCCTAAGTTGAGAGTGGCTACTATAGAGGTAAATGAGAAGAAAAATAGGATGGATAAGATTCGTTGTGGATAGAATGAAAATTTAGGGTGTGCGTCTTAGAAAAGGAGATGAAAAAGAAATAAAAAGAATTGTCAAAATAAAGGGGCCGCACCTGTAGCCAGAAAGAAGGAAATCAAAAGGTGAATAAGAATGGAATAAAGAGGTGAATAAGGATGGACAAAGTAAAGTTAGGTGGAAAGAGTAGGTCGGTGATTCCAAGGAGGGTTTAGTCACTATTCCCCAAACGTATCCTACCTGCACCCGAAGCCTCATTACAAGCCTAAACAAGTCCTGTAGTGATCCTGAGTGACTTTCTGAAGAACTGAAATAGAATAGTAAGGGCAAGCCTATGGCATCGCATGTGCATTGTTTGAAATCATTTGTGAGTATGAGCGTCTTACCTAGTCCTAAATTTTGTGCGTAGGACTTCTTTGTGGTGAGGGCACCAAGATTTCTGTATTGTCTATCGACTGTTAGGATAGCTGCGCATGTGTATGTAGAAAGTTCTAACACATCGGAAGGACATGCTTGGATCCATGCAAGTTAACATTTCATACATTTGTGTGCGATGAGGGAGCTTGAATTAAAATAAGTTTTTGAATGACCATGAGTTGCTAGAGACACGAGTTTGTTTTCTTAGTTGAGTCATCGTATTATTGTTTTTATGTTATGTTGCTTGAGGACAAGCGAACGTCTAAGTTGAGGGTGTTGATGTGCCGCCATTTTACGGCACTTTTGACTCCTTTAAACTAAGAACAATCGTACGTTTTCAAGCAACCATCGTCGTTTTTGATGTTTTATGTTGTGTTTTCAGGAAAGAGAGACAAACATGGAAACGGAAGGAAATACGGGCAAAACGACGTTCTGGATAAGAGTGACGGTCCGAGTGACGGACCGTCAAGCTAGTGACGGACCGTCAAGCCCAAGCCATCAAGATGGGGCAGCACCACTTCCTAGTGGTGACGGCCACCGTGACGGGCCGTCAAGGTGGTGACGGTCCGTCACCCAAACCGTCAAGGTTAAGCAGAACGCGGAGCGGATTCCGAACGTTTTTGGGTTTACTTCCTGGACTCCTATAAATACCCTATGTTATGTTTATTTTATTGATGCACTTACCAATTCATTACCCAATAGTTTTAGAAGAGTTTTTAGTCGGTTTTGAGAGCAACAACACGTTTTCTTGTTCTTGAATTCGTGTTCTTGATTTGTTCTTGGGATCTTGGTTTTTCTTGTTCTTGGATATTTGAAGATTGTTTTCATTATATTGTAAGAATCTCTTCTCCTTATTATGAATACTATTCTCTTCTCTTTTCTTAATAGCATGAGTAACTAAACTCCCACAACTAGGGTTGTGGGAGCCATGGCAAAAGTAGCATTATAGATTCCGGGTAGCGTCGGGTTCAATATATATGTGGTCACATTGTTAATCATTCATTATTTAACGTTTTCTAGTGGTTGCAAATATTAGAACATGCCTAGGTTTAAATTTGCTTGAGTAAAGAGATTAAAACCGGGAAACTTGATTAACGATGAGGATTCGAGACTACTAACTCTCGTCTTATGATTAATGTTGTAACTAGATTAATCTACTTGATGTTTAGGATTGAAATATAAAAGCACACCTTTTCAAGTTTGAGAGAATTGAAAAGTAAATTCGTCTATTTGGTTGAGAAACGTTTAGATGATACGATTAATTCAATCACATCGTGATACGCATATAGAAAGAACCCGGTTAAGCTTAGAATCGACATCGTTACCAACGCCATGGTAAACACTTCCCTAGTACATTCTCCTACTGATTATTTCTCATACATTATTATTGAGGCTAGGAAGGCGACTTTAGATTCAGAGGGTGTTCTGAGGATCGAGGGTCGTATTTGCGTTCCTAGAGTTGGTAAATTAGTCAGATTGATATTGGAGGAGGCCCACTGTTCTAGATATTCAATTCATCCTAGGGCAGCTAAGATGTATCGTGGCTTGAGACAGCACTATTGGGGGTATGGGATGAAGAGGGATATTTCGGCTTTCATATCCAGGTGCTTGAACTATCAGCAGGTAAAGTTCGAGCACCAGAGGCCAGGTGGTTTATCACAGAGACTACCCATTCCGGAGTGTAAATAGGAGCGTATATCCATGGACTTTGTAGTCGGATTGCCATGTACCTTGCAGAGATTTGATGCTATTTGGTTTATCATGGATAGGTTAACAAAGTCTGCTCACTTTCCGCCAGTTCAGACTTCTTACAGTTCTGAGAGATTGGCCCAGATCTATATTTGAGAGATTGTCCATTTGCATGGGGTGCCAGTTTCTATCATTTCTGACCGAGGCACTCAGTTCACTTTGCACTTTTGGCGGTCTATTCAGAGAGAGTTGGGTACTAAAGTTGAGCTTAGCACTGCCTTTCATCCGCAGACAAACGGCCAGTCAGAGCGTACCATTTAAGTTCTGGAGGATAAGTTACGAGCCTATGTTATTGATTTCGGGGGTCAGTGGGACCAGTGTTTGGCCTTAGCAGAGTTTGTATATAATAATAGTTACCATTCCAGCATCCAAATGGCTTCGTTTGAGGCTTTGTATGGTAGGCGTTGCAGATATCTAGTGGCTTGGTTTAATGCTTTCGAGGTTAGGCCGTGGGGTACTGATTTGCTTCGTGATTCTATGCTTAGAATTCAGATTATTCAGGAGAGGCTTCGTACTTCCCAGAGTAGGCAGAAGAGTTATCCTGACCGGAGAGTTTGAGATCTTGAGTTCATGGTTGGTGAAAGTGTGTTCCTTCGAGTATCGCCCATGAAGGGCGTGATGACATTCGGGAGGAAGGTTAAGCTTAGTCCAAGGTTCATTGGTCCATTTGAGATCCTTTGCCGTATTGGAGAGGTTGCTTATGAGTTGGCCTTGCCTCCTGCTCTTTCTAGTGTTCATCCGGTGTTTCATGTTTCTATGCTGCAGCGATACATTCTGGATGAGTCGCACGTGCTTCAATTGGAGTCAGTTCAGTTAGATGAGTCCTTAGCCTTTGAGGAGGAGCCTGTTGCTATTTTGGATAGGCAGGTTAGGAAGTTGAGTTCCAAGGAGATTTCATCAGTTAAGGTTCACTGGCAGCATCGTCTTATCATGGAGGCTACTTGGGAGATCGAGACTGATATGCGGACCCGTTATCTTCATTTTTTTCAAGTCTTTAGGTACTATCCTTATTCTAACTTTCACGGATGAAAGTTCTTTTAGTAGTGGATGTTGTAATGAGCCCTCCAAGTCATTTTCTATCTTTCATGCTTTTCAGCATTTCGAGCGTTCCCTCAGTGGCTCCAGGTCATTTATGACTTGTCGGGACTGACGGTTTGATGCCCGGGCCATTCGTTAGGTCATTGTGACCATTTCCCTCTTTTATCTTTTATGGTTGGTAAAATCTCTGACTTTGGTTAACTTTCTAGACAAGCGCACTCAGAATTGATTTTCGACAGTTATGTTGGCTCCAGAACAGGGATTTTGGTCTAGTGGGACCACTGGTTTGGGTCTGAGTGCTTTCGGTTTGGTTTTGTGTGGCTTTATGTGTTTTGAAGTCAGTTTCGCTGGTAGGGTTGACTTTGGTCAACATTCTTACCTAACGTGCTCGAAATGGAATTCTGGCAGTTCCATTAGCTTTGGAGCAATGAGATTGGTGTAGTTGGACCTTTAGTTGAGGCCTGAGAACTTTCAGTGTGGGTTTGGTGTGGTTTTCTCAGTTTTTAGGCCATTTAGAGTTGAAAGTGTAACTTCGGGTGACTTTTGATTATCGGATTGTCGGATTCGAAATTCGACGATTCCATCAGCTCCGGAATGTTGAGTTTGGGCTAGGGAGGTTGTTTGTTTGGGTTCCAGGTGAGCTGGACTCATTTGAGCCCTTGAGTTCCTTTTCGTTAGTGTTGACATGGGTCAACATTTCTCCAAAACGACCTCGTATGGGAGTTTTGTCAATTCTGTTGAGTCCGGAATGTAGTTTCTACTCTGTTAGCAATATTGGTTATTGAATATCGATTTCCGATTGTGCCCGGAACACCCTGTGGAGTTTCTAATAGTTGCAAAAAATTAGTTGCAGGCCAGCCTTCAGCTCAATCGCGCCAAGGCCAGAGCGATCGCGCCTCAGCGCCTGCCTCCCTTCAGTGCTGTTGGCGCTGGCCTAGCGCCGATGGTGCTGGCCATTTTCCAACAGCTATATATATCTAAAAGTTCATTTTCCAGCTTTGTTTCTCACACTTTTTCACTCTAAAACTCTGATTTCTCTCCAACAAAGTGCTCCATATTGATTCTAACACTTGGGGAGTCATTTGTCTGTGGATTCTCCGTCATCCTTTGTCCCTTGGTAAGCTTCTTCTCCACCTAGACTTTCTTGAATTCCACCATTGATGCCCTCATCCCAAGCTTGGGGTTTTGTTGTAGTGGATGCCTTACGGCTTGTGCATGCTCGTTGCGGTGGTGAATTCTTCGTGTTGGTTGGAATTCCATCATTTTGGTAAGTAATTCTTGCCAAATTTTCCATCTTAATTTCTGAAATTCCATTCTTTAAACCCCAACCTTTGCGGGCTATTTTGACCCTTTTTTCCTTGGCCAATTATGCTCAAATTTGGAGCATGCCTTTTTTTTTCTTTTTTTGTTTCGGGTTATGGACCCCGTGGATCCGCTTTTGACCCGGATATCGACCCGGCTACAATTGTAGCAATATGGGTATCGTTGGACTCATTTTGACACATATTTTTTGTTCTTGATAGCGTGGCAGCTTTCTGAGGTTTTTCAAAAGGGGAAGGTACACGAGTGACGGTTCATTCTTGCCGTTCGGCCCCGAGGTAGGTTACGATTTACTTTCTAGATTGAGTTAGTCAGGTTATATATGTTTATATGTTACTGGAATGCTAGGTTGGATTGTAGATAGACTTTAGGCTTTAATCATGTTTATCATGTTAATTGGCCATTTTGGGTTTTTAGTCTAGGATTGCATGTTATCCTTAGCCTAGGATCTTGTTTCTTCTGTGTGACTAGTCTAAGATCCTTAGCATACTTTTAGGAGGCTTTAGAGGTAGAATAGAGCTTGCCCGTCATTTTCTGCCTTTATTTTCCTACTTTACCGCTTTATTTTATAATTTTGTGTACCTGTGGGCTCAGGGCCATGGCTAGGATTTGGACGGATTCCACGTCAGTTTCTCTTGGTTTGAAGGGTACTTTGCCCTGTTTGATCTTATGGTGTGATTATTCCTCTGCTTGTGAGCGTTCATACTCATATCACATGGCATATCATTGGTACAGTATGAAAATTGTCTTTCAAAGGCTTTTGGATTTGAAAAGAGGGTTTTCTACTGTTGTGATAAATTTTGGCTAAATCGAGCTATTTTGGGTATCACCTTGGTTTTTGATAGGGAAAAAGGAACCATTATTTTCTGTGTATAAATTTATAGTCTGATGCGGTATTCCGGATCCTCGATGCATTATTCCGGGTATTTTACTCTCTTATTTACATACATATTAGTCCGATGTGGTATTCCAGACCCCTGATGCATTATTCCGAGTATTTTATTATTTCATATATATGCATATCCTGATGAGGTATTTCGGGAGCCCGATGCGGTATTCCTGGTTTATTTATATTGCATACATATATGCATCATCGTGCATTGCATTGCATTTGCCTTTGAACGTGGATTGACTCTGGTGTGGCTTGTTGTTGTTTTCCTTTATCTTTTGATTTATCGGCTTGTCTTCGATTTTATAACTAGATTTAGGTGGATCCCTGTATAGTTAGCTGCTTTCCTGTAATCTATATTTATATATTATCTTTCTGCGCTCGGTCGGCCTATGATGCCTACTTAGAATCCGTTGTTTTGGTACTCATACTTCACTCTGCATCTCTTTTTCTGATGCAGCACCTAGTACGATTCACCCTCGCTGATCTCCTGTCGTTCGAGGCCCGTTGCTATTCGGATCGCAGTGAGCTCCCGGTGCTTTTGGAGACTTTACTTGCTTTCCATCTTGTATATCCTGTCTATATTTTGTATTTTGGATAGACAGAGGTTGTTGTATAGCTACTCCTTGCTTTGGTTGCTCTTGTACTAGTGACACCAGGTCCGGGTTGGTGTTTGGGTCGTTTTGTCTTTTGGTCACTTTAGGGCCATCTTCTGTATATTTTGTACGCTGGTATGTATATATACTTTTGGCCCTATCCCTTGTTTATATCTTTCGTTTCTCTTTAGTTAAATTATTATTTACTGCTTTCCGCATGTTTCGGTTTGGCTTGTCTACTGGGGGGTTTTGTAGACGCCATCATGGCCCGATTTTTGGTATGACAGTTCGGCGCCCTGGCAGGTCATTTGGTCTTTATGTCCATTTTCCTGTTTTAGAGCTGAGTCTTAAGAGTTGAGTTATCGAAATCATGCGATAGTGATTTGCGATGTAGGACCTCAACAGACCTTGTGGGAAGGTTGATCCTGATTCGAGATATCGTAGTATTTTTGAGTATAGGGTGTCCCCGTTTGATGTAAGTTTTATTTTTATTGCCTTCTTAAAATATTTTATATATTTATGAAAAATACTTTTGGTACGGTATATTTGTGTTTGTATTTATTTTATAAGAGTTTTATAAGTTATTAATATTTTATCGGAGATAATAAACTTAGTTATGTTGAAATTAGAATTAAAATATAGTAATTTTTATTTGAAATAGTTTTTTATTTATTATGATATATTCAAAAAGTTATAATTATTTTATCACGAACCTATGCAATACCCGAGCACTTACGTAATGAGATAAGGATAATTTGGGTGATGACACCTCCACTTCCTCGTGGGAGTGGAGAAATAGTGCAACCATTAAATGCAATAAATGGGTGGCATAAGAGGTATTATTTATATGTATAAATTAGTTAGTTAGACAAATTATGATTAAATTTACGTGTCGACAGCATTTTCATTATTTATATATATGCTAAGGTGATCTTTTCCTTTATTACTTCCTTTAACATTAGTTTAAAGGTCCAATGTGACTTGCTACATTTCATATGCGTAAGATTGAAGAAGTTTAGGAGAAAGATCATTTTAACTATTTATTCAGTTACCGAAAAATAATCGATTATCTACATCAAGTTATTCAAGCCCGAATTCGAGTTTGATTTTGTTTCAGAGCTTCTCGGAGTAGCTCGAGCTCTGAAATCATTGTTCTAGTAGCTTGTCATCAGACGATAGGTAGGTTACGATTTAACTCTTTTAGACTTCGCATATATAAGATATAATTGTACTAATTAGCATCCTTGGGTTGGGTTTATTATCTTGGTACCCCAGACCTTGTCCGCTTCTTCATGTCCATCTTATTTTTGCTCTGTTGACTGTAGTATTCATGGTAGTTGATAAAATCACCCTTGGGGTCCTGTGTGGCCTTGTTTTTTACTCTGGACCATAGATGGTGGGTTATTTGGGAATTTCCATGAGTCCCAGACATCGATACTGTAATTATAGAGATGGTTATGTTTGATTTAGAGCGATTGGAGCATGTGTAGGGCCGATATGTTTATTGTGAGCCATTGGGCTACTGCTTGTGTTTGAGCATGATATTATCATGCATATAAAGAGGTCTTTCACATATTTTACTACAGTTTTGGCTTCGAGCCTACTATTGTTGGTTTTCTAAACCTTGCGTGTCCTCGAGGGCCCATTTTCAGTAAGAAATGGTTAGAAAGAGTTTGAAATTGTTTCCATGGATCTTCTTGGGTTAAAAGGAGTTAAAAAGATGATTTTATTACAGTTTTTTTCCTATTAATACTAGACTCAGTCGGACCGAGCAACAGATTAGTTTTAATACTATTTTAGACTTGGTTATGTCCGGGCACCCTTGTTGGGATTTTTGAGACTTGATTCACTGATTTAGACTCAGGTAGAACCCCGGACATGCATTTTTGAGGTCTGGTAACTTATTTGGATCCGGCTATGCTCTGGACGATTATATTGAGATTATAAGGTTTTGTATGTGGTGTATGAGTAGACTTGTATGGACCTTGCCGATATGGACCAGGGGCTACGTGCTGCGAGTGCCAAAGAAGGGGTGTACGATGGAGTTGAGGTACTCGGGGGAATCCCTTCCATGGATCCTGCCTCTATTGGGCATTTTAGGTACCGGAGGCGGGTAACATACGTTACTACTATCTTTTGGTTTCAGCATATCATATCACATCATGCATATTGTGTTCGTATCTACCCTTGTTTGTTGTTTGCTTAGTGTACGCTCCGGTAGTATGGGATGCCAGAGGGTTTGTTTTCACTTGTATGTGTTCCTCGAATGTATGAGCGCCCGTAGGACTGTAGGTAAACTTTTATTTATTATTATTCTATTGCGATATTGATCCTATTTATGGTGTTACTAGCATGACTTTGTTTTAATCTTGTTTTCAAGCATGTTATAATTATTTTCCTTTCCTCCTTCCATTTTACTTAAGGTTACCGATATTCTGCCTTCTCCTGTAACTCTCTTTATTTATTGTTATTGCATGGACCCCAGGTGCATTTCTTTCTTTCCTTCACCTATGTCTGTGAGACTTATATTTCTATTAGCTATCCTAGCATGATTTTTTCTGCTTTGTGTCCTTTCTGTGCTGGCTTTCATGTGCTGGTTCATTGTTTCTGTGACTTCTTATTCCTTTTCTGCTATATTATTGCTTTTATATCTTATATGCACCCAGTCGGCCTATGATACCTACTGGGTACCCGTTGCTTTGCAATTGGTGCTCATACTACACTTCTACATCTTCTGGTTTAAATTTAAGTGTAAGTTCTTGCTTTTGACTGCGCTACCTCGTGCGAGGTGCTTTTGGACCACTCGAGACTGAGGGTGACCTCTTGGTGACTTGAGCTTAGCTTTTAGTTCATCTTTTGTTTTATGTACTCTTTTACTATTCGAAGACATATGTGTATATCATTTTGGATCCTTTTGTACTCTGTATATCTAGTTCTGGCTCTTATACTATGACACCAGGTTTTGGGGTTGGTTTAGCTTCCGCTTATATATTTGTATTCCTGTTGTTGATTTTTTCTTTTATTTCGCTTGCTTCCACATGTGTATACTATTTCTCGACTTATTAGTTGATAGTAGACCATTACTAATTATTCCAGGCTATGGGGATTTGTTCGCCTATTCGGGTTTGTAGGTGCCATCATGACTTAGAAATCGGGTCGTGAAAGCTTGGTATCAGAGCCTAGGTTTAGCAGTGTCATCGGTATAGGAGCCAATGTCTAGTAGAGTCCTGCGGATCAAGACGAAGACGTCTGTACTCAATCTTTGGGACTCTACAGTGGCATCTTAGGAAATATGAATCTCTTATTGCTTCTGTATCATGCGTCTTATCCTTAATATTTTCCTGAAATCTCACTTATTCTGGTTCATTCTCTCGCAGATGGTTTGTAAGAGAGCGTCGACATCAGGCTGGGGCAAGTTTTTGACTCCAGAACATCTGACTCCAGCTAGGGGTCAAGGAGGTCATAGAGGTAGAGCTAAGGGACCTGCCTGAGTAGCGGCACCAATTAGAGCTCCTAGGGTCGAGGTTGGGCCCGAGTATGAGCGCAAAATTATTCTAGAGCAGTAGCATGTGAACCAGGGGACAACCCTGGTACCACAAGTGCTAACGCCAGCTCCTGTGCCAACTTCAGCCCCAGCTCATTCTTCAGGTATTCGGGGTTTACTTCTACAGTTTTTGGGTATGATCGGGGATCAACCTGCTGAGGTAGCACAAATATCTTCTCAGGGGGAAGCCCTGGGTGCATAGAGTGGTGGGGCACAACCTGCTACTATAGCTCCCAATGCTGAGGTTATTCCGGTTCCATCTATTGCAAAGCCTCTTACTCCTCGCGCAGTTATGACAGAAACAGAGCAGAAAGATTTGGGTAGATTTCTGAGATTGGCTCCACCTAGATTTACAGGTACTCCTGGTCAGGATCCGCATGAATTTATCACTACTTGTGAGGAGATGCTACATCATTTGGGTTTACTGGAGACTCACAGTGTTGGATACACTACTTATTGGCTGGAGGGCCTAACTAAGTTATGGTGGAGGCCCCAGGTTGATTGCAGATCATCTTCGTCTCTTCCGTTGTCTTGGTCAGAGTTCTATGAGGCCTTTATGGCAAATTTTCCACCATAGAGTGACCGTGATCATCGTAGAGAGCAGTTTACCAGACTTATGTAGGGTTCAATGACCATATCTGAGTATGAGACTTTCTTCTACCAGCTTGCTCCATTTGGGGCTATGAGCATTTCTATAGAGCCCAATAGAGTCCGTAGGTTTGTTTGGGGGTTGCAGATAGAGCATAGACAGCCAGATGAGATATTAGTTGCCGATGGTCGATCATTTCAGGCTATCACATATTATGCCTGTACTATGGATGATTTGCACCATTATGATCCTGGGGATAGGGATAAGAGGCCCCATCGCCAGGGCAGCTACAATGGTTCCCATCATAGTGATAGAGATTCAGGTTAGTTGGGCCGAGGTTATCAGCTTTAGCAGCACTAGGGTAAGTCTAGTCGACCGGTTCAGACTTCACTTTAGGCTTCTGGTGGTTCTCAGTTTGAGCAGGGAAAGAGTAGCCAGCAGGGTTATAGTGGTCAGACTCTGAGGGGTTCAGTTTTTGGGGCATCAGGCCATGGTGGCCACACGAGTTCAACTGGTTCATCTCGACAGTATAGGCCATTAGGGGCTTGCTATGAGTGCGGAGTTATTGGGCACTTTGCTAGAGATTACCCCTAGCGGGGTATAGTTTAGCCAGCCACTCAGCTGGCTCAACCTATCAGTGTCGTTCAGCCACCGGCTAGAATAGGTGGTGTTTAAGCTAGGGGTGGTGCCCCACAAGGCAAGATAGGTGGTAGGTATGGCAGTCATTCAGGAAGTGGTCATCGTCATTTTTATGCAGTCCTTGGGAGACCAAAGGCAGAGGCCTCAGATGCTGTGATCACAGGTATGATTTATGTATGCTGTCAGTCAGTGTTGGATTTATTTGATCCTGGATCTACTTGCTCGTATGTCTCTGCCTACTCTTTGCCTTGTTTGGGGTTGGCTAGTGAGTCATTATATGTACCTGTATCTATTTCGACCCCGGTAGGAGTTTCTTTTATAGTGCATCAGATTGTGAGATCCTGTATGATTTCTATTGGAGATATTGAGACTTGGGGGATTTGATGATTCTTGATATGTTAGACTTTGATGTCATTCTGGTCATGGATTGGTTATCCCCTCATCATGCAGTTTTGGATTATTTTGCCAAGAACATTACTATAGTCGTTCCTGGTGCATCCTCGATTGTGTGGCAGGGTTCTATCAGTCACACACCGTCTGAGATCATCTCTTGCCTTCGAGCTAGGAAGTTGATTTCTCGCGAGTGTTTGGCTTATCTAGCATATGTTTGAGATGCTAGTGTAGACCCTTCTTCCCTTGAGTCGGTTTCTGTGGTTAGAGATTTCCTAGATGTGTTCCCTACCGACTTACCAGGCCTTCCTCCCGAGAGAGATATCAACTTTGCTATTGAGTTAGAGCCAGGAACCAGGCCCATTTCCATCTCTCCTTACCGTATGGCTCCAGTTGAGTTGAGATAGCTAAAGGAGAATCTCCAGGACTTGTTAGCTAAGGGTTTCATTAGGCCGAGTGTATTTCCTTAAGGTGCTCCTATTCTATTTGTGAAGTAAAAAGATGGGTCGATGCGGATGTGTATTGACTATGGGCACCTGAATAGGGTGACTATGAGGAATGGGTATCTGATGTCGCGCATAGATAATTTGTTTGATCAGCTTCAGGGTTTTGCCATGTTTTTGAAGATAGATTTAAGGTTAGGCTACCACCAATTGAGGGTTAGGGTGGAGTACATCCCTAAGACAACATTCAGGACATGTTATGGTCACTATGAGTTCCTAGTGATGTCTTTTGGGTTGACTAATGACCCCATAGCTTTTAGGAACATGATGCACATAGTGTTTGGGCCGTATTTGGACTCATTTGTGATAGTTTTCATAGAAGACATCTTTATATACTTGCGGAGTAGAGATGAGCATGAGCAGCACTTGAGGATTATACTCCATACTTTGAGAGATCATCTGCTTTATGCCAAGTTCTCAAAGTGTGAGTTTTGGCTTGAGTCAGTTGCATTCCTAGACGTGTGGTATCTAAGGATGGTATTAGAGTTGACTAGGGTAAGATTTCAGTGATTCGTGATTGGCCGAGACCTACTACTCCTATCAAGGTTCGCAACTTTGTTGGGTTAGCAAGGTACTACATGAGGTTCATTGAGAGGTTTTCTTCTATAGCAGCACCTTTGAATAGGCTGACTAGGAAGGATATCCCATTTCAGTGGTCAGATCAGTGCGAGGATAGCTTTCAGAGGCTTAAGGCCTCATTGACTTCAGCACTAGTGTGACTTTGCTAGTTCTGGGTCTGAGTTTCTCGGTATACTGTGATGCTTCAGGGGATGGTATGGGTTGTGTATTGATGCAGCAGGGTCATGTGATAGCATATGCGTCAAGAGAGCTGAAGGTTTACGAGTGCGACTCCCCCACTCATGACTTAGAGTTGGCGGAAGTAGTCTTCGTGCTCAAGATTTGGAGGCACTACTTATATGAAGTTCCTTGCGAGATATTCACCGATCACCAGTCTTTAGTATATCACGAGTCAGCAAGAGCTAAAATTAAAGTAGAGGAGATGGATCGAGCTACTGAAGGACTATGAATTCACTATTTTGTATCATCCAGGCAAGAGAAATGTGGTAGTGGATGCCTTGAGCCAGAAGACAATGAGTATGGGTAGCTTTGCTTCACTTTCTATTTCAGAGAGACCATTGGCCTTGGATATTCGGTCTTTGGCTAAGCGTTTGGTTAGGCTTTACTTATCGGATCCTAGCAGAGTTCTTGCCAGTGTTGAGGTTCATTTTACCTTGGATAATCCAATTTGGAGCCGTCAGTTTGAGGATTCGTGATTGTGTGACCTTTGTGATCAGGTTGTTCAGGGTAAGGCCAACCAAGCTACTCTAGTTCAGATGGTGTTCTGAGGTTTGATAGTCTTTTTTGTGTTCCGAGGGTTAGTGATTTGATTCAATTGATTCTTTGTGAGGCACTTTGTTCTAGATATTCTATCCATCCTGGTGTAGCCAAGATGTACAGAGATTTGAGACACATTTACTAGTGGAATGGTATGAAGCGGTACATAGAGGAGTTTGTATCTCGGTGCTTGAGCTGTCACCAGGTGAAGGTCGAGCACATAAGACCTTGTGGTTTGATGCAGCGGCTTCCCATTCTTGTGTGGAAGTGGGAAGGGATCACTATGGACTTCGTAATTTGATTGCCTCGTATTTCTCGAGGGTTTGACTCCATTTTGGTTATTATTGATCGGCTGACTAAGTCAACGCACTTCTTTCCTGTTCAGACTACTTACAGTGTAGAGAGGGTAGCTCAGATCTACCTTCATGAGATTTTTTGGTTGCATAAGGTCCCAGCTGCTATCATTTCAGACTGCGGCGCTCAGTTCACATCTCAGTTTTGGAGGGCTATTCAGTGAGATTTGGGTACAGAGGTTTAGCTTAGTACCGCATTCCACCCTCAGAAAGATGGCCAATCTTAGAGGACTCTTCAGGTCCTGAAGGACATGCTTCGAGCATGTGTTCTTGACTTTGGAGATTCTTGGGATCAGTTTTTGCCTTTGGCCGAGTTTGGTTATAATAATAACTTTTATTCGAGTATTGGCATGGCACATTTTGAGGCTTTGTATGGTAGGCGTTGGAGATCTCCAGTTTGTTAGTTTGATGGGTTGGAGTCTAGGTCACAGGGTACAAAATAGCATCGTGATTCCTTAGACCAAGTACGAGTGATTCAAGATAGACTTCAAGCAGCTCAGAGCAGTCAAACGAGTTACGTTGATCGTAGACTTCGTGCCTTGGAGTTTAGTGTTGGTGACTTGGCGTTCCTCCATGTATCGCCCATGAAGGCCGTGATGAGATTTGGTAGGCGGGGCAAGCTTATCCCCAGGTACATTGGGTTGTTTGAGATTCTTCAGAGCGTTGGTAGTGTTTCTTACGTATTAGCTTTGCTTCTGATGTTTTAAACTATGCACCCGATTTTCCATGTATCGATATTGTGGCGGTATGTTCCAGATAAGTCTCATGTGTTGCAGTGGGACAGAGTTCAGTTGGATCAGAGTTTAGTTGAAGAGCTTCTAGCTATTTTGGCCAGAGATGTCAGGAGATTAAGGTCTAGGGAGATTCTAGTTGTAAAGGTTTAGTGGAGGCACCGTCTAGTTGAGGAGGCTACCTGGGAGACCGAGAGAGATATGCGGGATCAGTATCCGCATCTATTTGACCCTTCAAGTACATTCTTGTCCTTGACTTTCGACGACAAAAGTCCTTTTTAGTAGTGGATGATGTAATGACCCTTCTGGTCATTCTCGCATTTATGCATTTTTTGTACTGTTAGAGCTTGCCTATAGCGGCCCCAAGTAATTTATGACTTGCTGGGACCAGTGGTTCGGCGCCCTGGCCGTTCGTTTGGTCTTTATGTCTGTTTTCCTATTTTAGAGCTGAGTCTTAAGAGTTGAGTTATCCAAATCGTGTGATAGTGATTTGCGATCGTATGACTCAACTGACCTTGTGGGAAGGTCGATCCTGATTCGGGGTGTCATAGTATTTTTGAGGATAGGGTGTCCCCGTTTGATGTAAGTTTTATTTTTATTGCCTTCCTAAAATATTTTAAATATTTATGAAAAATACTTTTGTTATGGTATATTTGTGTATGTATTTATTTTATAAGAGTTTCATAAGTTATTAATATTTTAACGGAGATAGTAAACTTAGTTATGTTGAAATTTTTTATTATAATATAGTAGATTTTATTTGAAATGATTTTCTAATTATTATGATATATACAAAAAGTTGTATTTATTTTACCACGAACATATGGTATACCCGAGTACTTACATAATGAGATAAGGATAATTTGGGTTATTACACCTCCACTTCCACGTGGAAGTGGAGGGATAGTGCAACTATTAAATGAAATAAATGGGTGGCATAAGAGGTATTACTTATATATATAAATTAGTTAGTTAGACAAATTATGATTAACTTTACATGTCGGCAGCATTTTCATTATTTATATATATGCTAAGGTGATCTTTTCATTTATTACTTCCATTAAACATTAGCTTAAAGGTACAATGTGACTTGCTACATATCATATGTGTATGATTGAAGAAGTTTAGGATAAAGATGATTTTTACAATTTATTCGGGTACCGAAAGAAAAATGATTATCTACGTCAAGTTATTCAAGCCCGAATTTGAGTTTGATTTCATTTCGGATCTTCTCGGAGCGGTTCGAGCTCGAAAATCATTGTTCTAGCATCTTGTCATCGGATGACATGTAGGTTATGGTTTAACTCTTTTAAACTTCCCATATATAAGATATAATTGTACTAATTAGCATTATTGGGTTGAGTTTATTATCTTGGTACCCCAGACCTTGTCCGCTTCTTCATGTCCGTCTTATTTTTGCTCTGTTGACTGTAGTATTTGTGGTAGTTGATAGTATCATCCTTGGGGTCCTATGTGACCTTGTTTTTGACTCTGGACTATAGATGGTGGGTTATTTGGGAATGTCCATGAGTCCTGGACATCGATATTTTATTATAGAGCTCGTTATATTTGATGTAGAGTCATTGGAGCCTGCGTAGGGCTGATAGGTTGATTGTGAGCCATTGGGATACCACTTGTGTTTGAGCATGCCATTATCATGCATATAAAGAGGTCTATCACATATTTTACTACGGTTTCGGCTTATGGCCTACTGTTGTTGATTTTCTAAACCTTGCATGGCCTTGAGGGCCCGTCTTCGGTAAGAAATGGTTAGAAAGGGTTTGAAATTGTTTCCATGGATCTTCTTGAGGCAAAAGGAGTTAAAAAGATGATTTTATTATAGTTTTTTTCCTAAAAATACTAGACTCGGTCGGACCGAGCAACATATTGGTTTTACTATTATTTTAGACCTGGTTATGTCCGGGCACCCTTGCTGGGATTTTTGAGACTTGATTCACTGATTTAGACTCGGATAGAACCCCGTTCATGCATTTTTGAGGTCTGGTAACTTATTTGGATCTGGCTACACTCTGGATGGTTATATTGAGATTATGAGGTTTAGTATATGGTCTATGAGTAGACCTCCATGGACCTTGCCGATCCAGACCAGGGGCTACATGCTGCGAGTGCCGGAGGAGGGGTGTACGGTGGAGTTGAGGTACTCGGGGGAATCCCTTTCATGGATCCTTCCTTTATTGGGACTTTTAGGTACCAGAGGGGGGTAACATACTTTACTACTATCACTTGGTTTCAACATATCATATCACATCATGCATATTGTGTTTAGATCCACCCTTGTTTGATGTTTGCTCAGTCTACTCTCCGGGGTTTATTTTCACTTGTATGTGTTCCTCGGATTTATGGGCACCCGTGGGACTGTAGGTAGACTTTTATTTATTATTATTCTATCGCGATATTTATCCTGGTTATGGTGTTACTAGCATGACTTGGTTTAAATCTTTTTTTCAAGCGTATTATCATTATTTTCCTTTCCTCCTTCTCTTTTACTTGAGGTTACTGGTATACCACCTACTCCTGTAACTCTCTTTATATATTGTTATTTCATGGACCCCAGGTGCGTTTTTTTCCTTCCTTCACCTGTGTCTGTGAGACTTATATTTCTATTAGCTAGCCTAGCATGATTGTTTCCACCTTGTATCCTTTCTGTGCTATCTTTCATGTGTTGGTTCGTTTTTTTCTGTGACTAATTGTTCCTTTTCTGCTATATTATTGCTTTTATTTCTTATATGCGCCCAGTCGGCCTATGATACCTACTAAGTACTCGTTGCTTTACAATTGGTGCTCATACTATACTTCTGCATCATTGGGTGCAGATCCGAGTGTGTGTTCTCGCTGCTGACCGCACTGCCTTGTGCGAGGTGCTTTAGGACCACTCGAGACTGAGGGTGAGATCTTGGCGACCCGAGCTTAACTTTTAGTTCATATTTTGTATTATGTTCTTTTTTACTATTTGGAGACATATGTGTATATCATTTTGTATCCTTTTGTACTTTGTACACCTAGTTTCGGCTCTTATACTATGATACCAGATTTTGGGGTTGGTTTAACTTCCGCTTATATATATTTGTATTCCTATTGTCGATTTATTCTTTTATTTCCCTTGCTTCCGTATGCATATACTGTTTTCCCGCTTGATTAGTTGATAGTAGTTCATTACTAATTGTTCCGGGCTACGGGGATTGATTAGCTTACTGGAGGTTGTAGATGCCATCATGACCGAGAAATTGGGTCATGACAATGCCATATTGTTTCTAATAAATTATATATTACTAAAATATCTCAAGAAATAAATTAACCTTGTCGAATGCAATTGTAATAATTATTTTTCTTTTTAGTCTGCTTCAAAAAGAATATTTTATCCCTTTTTGACAATTCTTTAATTCCAACTTTCCATATGACATGTTTAAGATCACAAGATGAAAGAATATTTTGGTACATTCCACGTATCTTTAGTTTATGAATACAAGATTCAAAAGTCTTCTTTGTAAAATCTTGTTTTATTTTGAACGTGTAAATGAAAAATCTATCAATACATTGATTAAAAAATAAAATATTATATAGAAATAAAAAATATTACCTAGATGTTGGATTGAAATGGGAAAAGCAAAAAAAACATTGCATAGGATAAAGGAGAAAGAAGTCATTTTTTTATAATTGAGGGGGAAATTTGATTTTTAAATCGAAATTAGAGGATGTAAATGATTTTCACCCAATGTGAATATGCACGTATATGTAATCATTTATTTCATATTTGTATGTGGAGTGTTAGGATGAAACTATTTCACTTTAAAATTGTTCACGAGGGTAATAATCTCCCCGCTCATTCCTCCTCCCCCTCCCTTCCCCCCCTCCCCTCAAAGAAAAAGGGGTTGTTTGACTATCCAAGATGGGATATACAAGAATATTTCATAAATTAGCTATTTCATTATTTTAGTACAAAATAATTTCTTGAATTAATTAATATTCATAATGAAATGTAACACCCCAGAACTTCCAAGAGTAGACTCAGCTCAGAAAACCAAAAAGAAATAAAATTTTCATCTGTCAGTCATTCCACGAGTCAGATCCACTAGTTGTAGAACAGTCCACGAGTCGTGGACTGGACTCGTGGAACTCACAACAGAGGCTAGCCCCTCTGAGGTCAGGACCACGAATAGGAATCACGGACCGTTGAAGGTTCCACGGTTCTTAGAAGTTGCCCGTGAAAAATTCTTACAGTCAAACTCCCAGGATCAACGATCTGTGGAAGTTTCTACGAGTCGTGAACCACACTCGGGGAACCCACATCCAGCAGTCTAGACTTTCTGTATTGAGAACCACGAGAGGGTTCCAAGAACCGTGGATGGTTCCATGGGTCATGAACCCAAGTCGTGGAACTCAGACCCGTATCTTGACAAAAAGGTCCAGGAACCAGGATAGGGTTCCACGAGCCGTGGAACCCATCCGTGGAACCTGAGTCGCAAATTTTAGTAGTTTTGTTTTAAAATTTCCAGGAGCATTCCAAACTTTTCCTGCCTCTTTTAAAGCCTAAGCTATGATGTTTTGGTTATTCTAAGCCTAGTTTATTAGTAAAAAACTACTTAAATTACTTATTCTCCTAAAACCATCAGACTTAGAAAGAAAAGAAGAAAAAGAGGCGACAGTTCTCTCTCAATAACAAGAAAGAGGTCTTCTTCAAGCTCAGCCCTAAACCCAAACATTTCCTCCATAGTTTCTTCTTTAGGTATGTGAGATTTCACTAGTAGGTTCTTTTCACCCATTAGGTCCCTAGAATTCAGTTAGTTCTTCAGCTTCTCCATGAATTGTTCAGACCTAGGGTTCTTAAGTCTTAGGGATTTCTTGTAACTCAACTGTTATAGTTTATGTGCTGTTAATGACACATTTCTTGGAGAATTAGCATAGTTCCATGTACAGAACTCACTAACCCTAGCTTGTTTTAAATTCAGTATTCATAATTTATACTTGCAAGACAGATAAATTAAACAATCATGCTTCAGAATTAGAATGCCATCAGTTTCAGTATATGTATGTTGCATTCTTAGATGATTATCAGTATTTGAGTTATCCAGTATTTCATCTTGCATTGTATTGCTTATATATTCAGTTGAGAGTAGACTTAGCACCGAGCAGACAAAGGGATGAAGGCTCACCCTCCAGTTTAGGCTAAGACCTTTAGTAGCAGTCCCTGAGTCCCAAAACTACGGCCCCACCATAGGTTCTAAAGGGGTCACCCATCAAATTACGCTTGACACCCTTGTCCCTTGTGGACATCAGTTTAGTGGATCCACGTCAGCTTTGATTGTACCCTTGTCAAGGTATGAACACCCTCCCATCCAAGGTTATAGGTTGGCCCTATAGTTAGCTCAGCTTGGGGTATGTCGGTTAATAGTACCTCCCATAGTTAGATTCATATTGCATTGACCTTATATTCAGTCAGTCAATTCAGCATGTTACATGTACTCTTGATATTTATTTGGTCATTGCATTCAGCTTACCTATCAGTTTATGTTGCAATATATATTTCCATGTTCAGTTATTATGTTTTTCAGCTTAGCACATATCCCTCATGCTCAGTACATTCGAAGTAGTGATGCATACTTTTGTGCTACATCATTTTATGATGTAGGTTCAGGCGCTCAACATCTAGACCGCGCTTAGATCGACTTTCCCTCTTTACTTAGCAGCTTCAGTGGTGAGTCCTTATAGTTCGAGGATGATAGACATGCTTTATCTTTTAGTCTTTGTTTTTCAGAATTTTTTTAGAGTTAGCTAGGGGCATGTCCCAACAGCTCACATTAGTTAGAGGCTTTCAGACATTAGTTAGAGGCTTTCAGACATAGACTGGATTCAGCTATTGAGTTATTAGTATTTCTTTCAGTCATCACTATACTCTATGTATGTTTTATATTTAGACATGTTTTGGGTTCTTTCCCACTTCAGATATTAAACTATTTTCATCTTACGCACAATATATATATTTAACTAAAATTGTCTAGATATGCCAGAACATGGGTTAGCTTGGGGTCACTTGTAACACTAAGCACCGTGTTATGTATAGGGGGTAGCCTAGGGCATGACAAACTTGGTATAAGAGCATCAGGTTTAAGTGTCCTAGGGTGTCTGAAAGCCATGTCAAGTAGATTCTTCTTCATGGGTGTGAAGCGCGCCACACTTATAGGGGAGTAGCTATGAGATGTCATTAGGAACAACTTCCCTTCATTATTTTCCAGCTCATGCTATAGAGTATGAACTCTATTTAATCTCCTTCTAACTCGTGCTCTTTCCATTTCAGAAAATGCCTCCCAGAAGAGCTAACGCCAGGAATCAGCCAGCACCAGTAGCTCCAGCAGAACCATTGAGTGAGCAAGTCATGCATGCTGAATTTAGGGTTGCATTCCAAGTGCTTTCCCAGGCCATGACAAGTTCTTCCCACCTGAGCTAAGAGAAGCCAAGATTTAGGAATTCATAAACTTGAAGTAGAATGATATGAGTGTGAAGGAGTATGCGCTTAAGTTCACACAGCTGTCTAAGTATGCCCCAGCGATAGTGGCTGACTCCAGAGCCCGCATGAGTAAGTTTGTATCTGGGGTGTCCGATGATGAGGTCAAGAAATGCAAGACCGCCAAGCTTGTTAAGGAAATGGACATCTCCAAGTTGGTTACTTATCCTCAGTAGATTAAGGAAGAGAAAATCAAAGATAGGGGAGGATACAGTAAGAGAGATAGGACAGGTGACTTTGACTACTCTCAACAGAGGTTATAGGGTGGTAACGGCTCTCAGTTTCATCAAAAATCTTCAGCTCCAACTCCATCTTCTGCTAGTGCCCCAGTGCCAAAATTCAAACAGGATCGACGAGATAGAGTGCCAGGCTCTAAGTCCCAAGGTACAATTACTAGAGGGTGCACTCGTCCAGTGTGTAAGAAGTATGGTAGAAACCACCAGGGTGAGTGCATGGTAGGTTGTGGAAATTGCTTTGGGTGTGGTAAGGCAGGCCACATGATGAAGGAGTGCCCTGTAAATTCTTAGAAGGGCAGGGATACTCGTTCATAGAATCAGGCCAGCTCTACAACAACTCTAGTGGGTCGCCTCACTCAGAAGGGTGCCTCATCTGGTACAGGTGGTGGTCAGCATCAAAATAGGTTGTATGCCCTTCAGACTCGATAGGACTAGAAAGATTCTCTCGATATGGTCACGGGTACATTGCAAGTCTTCATTTAGATGTTTATGCATTGTTAAACCCAAGGGCTACACTTTCTTTTGTAACTCCTTTTATAGCAGTAAACTTCCGTGTCAGTCCAGAAATCCTCCCAGAACCCTTCTCAGTCTCTAATCTAGTTGGTGACCCAGTTATAGCTAGACAAGTATAGAGAAAATGCCCTGTCACAGTTTCCCAGAAAGTCACCTCAACCGATCTTGTAGATTTAGAAATGACTAACTTTGATATTATTCTATGCATGGATTGGTTACATTCCTGTTATTCCTTAGTTTATTGTAGAACTAGGATCATTCAGTTTAAGTTTCCAAATGAGCCAGTCTTAGAATTGAAGGGTAGTACCTCAGTGCCTGTAGGTCGATTCATCTCTTACCTTAAGGCCAGAAAAAAGATTTTCAAAGGGTATATCTATCATCTTGTTCGGGTTAAGGATTCAAACTCTGAAACCCCAACTCTTGAGTCAGTACCAGTGGTGAATGAATTCCCAGAAGTGTTTCGAGAAGATCTTCCCTAGGTTTCTCCCAAATGGGAAATCGACTTCGGAATAGACCTCCTTCCAGATACCCAGCCTATTTCGATTCCTTCTTACAGAATGGATCCAGTTGAGCTTAAGGAATTGAAAGAACAGTTGAAAGACCTTCAAGATAAGGGCTTCATCGGACCCAACATCTCTTAATGGGGTGCTCCAGTTCTCTTCATGCGTAAGAAAGACGGTTCTCTCAGGATAGCCATAGACTACAGCCAGTTGAACAAAGTCACAATCAAGAATAAATATCCCATCCCCAGGATTGATGACTTATTCGACTAGCTTTAGGGTGCTAGTTGCTTCTCTAAGATAGACCTCAAATCTCAGAGATAGTGACATCCAGAAGACAACCTTCAGGACTTGGTATGGTCACTATGAATTTGTAGTTATGTCTTTTGGACTAACCAATACTCCTGCAGCTTTTATGGATTTAATGAACAGGGTGTTCAAATAGTATTTGGACTTGTTCATCATTGTCTTCATTGATGATATCCTTGTTTATTCTCAAACTAAGGAGTAGCATGTGAATCATCTGAGGCTCATTTTGTAGACTCTCAAAGACTGTCAGTTATTCACCAAGTTTTGTAAGTGTGAGTTCTGGTTGAAATCAGTTGCTTTTCTTGGTATTGTGGTGTCTAGTGAAGGCATCCGAGTTTATTCTCAGAAGATTGGGACAGTAAAAAACTAGCCCAGACCTACCTCTCTGACAGACATTAGGAGTTTCTTGGGTATGGCTGGTTATTACAGGAGGTTTGTGGAAGGATTTTCATCCATAGCTACCCCATTGACCAAGTTGACTCAGAAGAAGGTCAAGTTTCAGTGGTCATATAAGTGTGATAAAATCTTCTTAGAACTTAAGACCAAGTTGACTACAACTCCCATTTTGACTCTACCAGAGGGTTCAGATGGTTATGTCGCTTATTGTGATTCATCCAGGGTGGGCCTGTGTTGTGTTTCTATGCAGCATGTAAGGTCATAGCTTATGCTTCCAGAAAACTTAAGATTCATGAGAAGAACTACCCGACTTATGACCTTGAGCTTGCAGCTATTGTTCTTGCCCTAAAGATCTAGAGACACTACTTGTATGGTGTTCATATTGATGTGTTCACAGATCATAAGCTCCTCTAGTATGTGTTCACCTAGAAAGAGTCAAATTTTCATCAGAGAAGGTGGCTTGAGTTCCTCAAAGTCTATGATATGAATGTGTTATACCCTCTGAGTAAGGCCAATGTAGTGGCTGATTCCCTCAGCAGACTGTCCAACGGTAGTGTGTCACATGTTGAGGAAGAGAGGAAAGAATTAGCTAGGGATATTCATAGACTTGCTTGCTTAGGATTTTACCTCATGGACACGATAGATGGTGGTGTGATAGTCCAGAATAGGCCAGAATCTTCATTGGTAGCGGAGGATAAAGAGAAACAAGATAGTGATCCCATATTCCTTCAGTTGAAAGGTGAAGTTCCTCAATAGAGAGTAGAGGTTTTCTCCCATGGGGGAGATGGTGTGCTTCGCTACCAGGATCATTTGTGCGTACCAAATATGGGTGAGTTGAGGCACCAAATCCTTATAGAAACCCATAATTTCTGATATTCTATTTATCCCGGTGCCACCAAGATGTATCGTGATCTATGGGAAGTCTATTGGTGGAACGGCATGTAGAGGGACATTGAAGAGTTTGCCGCTAAATTTCCAAATTGTCAATAGGTTAAAGTAGAACATCAGAAACCAGGAGGTGTGACTCAGGATATTAGCATTCCTACTTGGAAGTGGGAAGTGATCAACATGGACTTTACTACAGGTTTACCTCATAATCGCAGATAGCACGACTCTATTTGGATGATAAAGGACAAAGTTACTAAGTCAGCTCACTTCTTGGCTGTCAAGACTACAGATTCAGCATAGGACTATGCCAAACTCTACATCAGCGAGATAGTCAGGTTGCATGAGGTTCCCTTGTCTATCATCTCAGATAGGGGTCCTCAGTTTACATCTCATTTCTAGAGATCATTTTAGAAAGGTCTTGGTACTCAGGTGACTCTCAGTATAACATTTCATTCGCAGACAGATGGTCAAGAAGAGCGTACCATTCATACCTTAGAGGGAATTTTGAGAGATTTCATGATCGATTTCAAGGATAGGTGGTATGATCACCTACCCCTTATAGAGTTTGCCTATAATAATAGTTTCCACTCTAGTATTTAGATGGCCCCATATGAGGTACTCTATGGGCATAGATACAGATCTCCGATTGGTTGGTTTGAAGTAGGTAAAGCATCCATGGTTGGGCTAGATTCGGTTCATGAGGCTATGGAGAAAGTTCAACTACTCAGAGAAAGATTAAAAATAGCTCAGAGTTATCAGAAGTCCTATGCATATGTGAGGAGAAGGGACTTAGAGTTTGAGATTGATGATTGGGTCTTCCTGAAAGTGTCACCCACGAAGGGGGTGATGATATTTGGTAAGAAAGGAAAGCTCAGTCCTAAGTATGTAGGTCCTTACAGAATCTTAAAAAGGATTATAAATGTGGCCTATGAGTTAGAGCTGCCAGCGGAACTAGCAATGATTCATCCAGTTATTCACAGTTCCTTGTTGAAGAAGTGTGTGGGTGATCCAGCATCAATAGTACCTTTAGAGAGTGTGGCTGTGAAGGATATCCTCACCTATGAGGAGGTTACAGTTCAGATTCTTGATCGTCAGGTTCGTAGGTTGAGAAATAAGAAAGTCGCTTCAGTGAAGGTTTTGTGGAGAAATCAGTTTGTAGAGGGATCTACTTGGGAAGCAGAAGTAGCCATGATAGCCAAGTACCCTCACCTCTTTCCCTACGATTCAGTTTCAGCTTGATGTAATAGTTCCTCTCCAGTTTCTCAGTTTACTCTCATGTACTTCAGTCTCAGTATCATATTCCCTCAACTATTCTTGCATTTCAGCATATTTGCATACTCATGCGACTCAGTTCAGTTAGATATCAGTTTCTAGTACTCGTTTGGTAGGGATTACAACTCATTTCCTTCAAACTCAGCTTGTTTAATCTTCATTCGAAGATGAATGATCCCAAGGGGCAGATATTGTAACACCCCAAAACATCCAAGCCTAGACTCAGCTCAGAAAACTAGAAAGAAATAAAATTTTCAACTGTTAGTCATTCCACGAGTCAGATCCATGAGCTGTGGAACAGTCCACGAGTCGTGGACTAGATTCGTGGAACTCAAAACAGAGGCCAGCCCCTCTGAGGTCAAGACTATGAATAGGAATCACAGACCGTAGAATGTTCTGCGAGTCATAAAAGCTTCTCGTGAAAACTTCCTACAGCCTAACTCCCAGGATCCATGAGTGGGATCTACGATCTGTGGAAGTTTCCACGAGTCGTGGACCACACTCGTGGAATACACATCCAGTAGCCCAGACTTCCTGTACTAAGAACCATAAGAGGGTTCCACAAATTGTGGATGGTTCCATGGGTCATGAATTTAAGTCATGGAACTCAGACCTGCAACTTGAAAAAAAGGTCTAAGAACCACGACAGGGTTCCACGAGACATGGAAGTTTCCACAAGTCGTGGAACCCATCCGTGGAACCTGAGTCACGAATTTCAGCAGTTTTCTTTTAAAATTTCCAGGGGCATTCCAGACTTTTCCGACCTCTTTTAAAGCCTAAGCTATGATGTTTTGGTTATTCTAAGCCTAGTTTATTAGTCAAACACTACCTAAATCACCTATTCTCCTAAAACCATCAAACTTAGAAAGAAACGAAGAAAAAGAGGCGACAGTTCTCTCTCAAGAACAAGCAGGAGGTATTCTTCAAGCTCATACCTAAACCCAAGGATTTCCCCCATGGTTTCTTCTCCAGGTATGTGGGATTTCACTAGTGGGTTCCTTTCACCCATTAAGTCCCTAGAATTCAGTCAGTTCTTCAACTTCTCCATGAATTGTTCAGACCTAGGGTTCTTAAGTCTTAGGGATTCATTGTAACTTAACTGCTATAGTTTATATGGTGTTAATGACACATTTGTTAGAGAATTAGCATAGTCCTATGTACAGAACTCAGTAACCCTAGCTTGTCTTAAATTTAGTATTCATAATTTAAACTTGCTAGACAGATAAATCAGACAATCATACTTCAGAATTAGAATGCCATTAGTTTCCGTATATATATGTTGTATTCTCAGATGATTATTAGTATTTGAGCTATTCATCATTTCATCTTGCATTATATTGCTTATGTATTCAGTTCAGAGTAGACTTAGCACCGAGCGGACGAAGGGATGAAGGCTTACCCGCCAGTTTAGGCTGAGACCTTTAGTAGCAGTCCCTGAGTCTCAAAACTACGACACTAGAGTAGGTTTTAAAAGGGTTACTCGTCAGATTAGGCTTGACACCCTTTTCCCTTGTGGACATCAGTTTAGTGGATCCACGTAAGCTTCGTTTGTACCCTTGGCAAGGTATGCACACCCTCCCATCTAGGATTACAAGTTGGCCCCATAGTTAGCTCAGCTTGGGGTATGTCGGTTAATAGTACCTCCTATAGTCAGATTCATATTGCATTGACCTTATATTCAGTCAGTTAGTTTAGCATGTTACATGTACTCATGATATTTATTTGGTCATTGCATTCAGCTTACCTATCAGTCTATGTTGTAGTATATATTTCCATGTTCAGTTATAATGTTGTTCAACTTAGCACATATCACACATGCTCAGTATATTCGAAGTACTGACGCATACTTTTGTACTACATCATAGGCTGAGACCTTTAGTAGCAGTCCCTAAGTCTCAAAACTACGGCCCTAGAGTAGGTTTTAAAAGGGTTACTCGTCAGATTAGGCTTGACACCCTTTTCCCTTGTGGACATCAGTTTAGTGGATCCACGTAAGCTTCGTTTGTACCCTTGGCAAGGTATGCACACCCTCCCATCTAGGATTACAAGTTGGCCCCATAGTTAGCTCAGCTTGGGGTATGTCGGTTAATAGTACCTCCTATAGTCAGATTCATATTGCATTGACCTTATATTCAGTCAGTTAGTTTAGCATGTTACATGTACTCATGATATTTATTTGGTCATTGCATTCAGCTTACCTATCAGTCTATGTTGTAGTATATATTTCCATGTTTAGTTATAATGTTGTTCAACTTAGCACATATCACACATGCTCAGTATATTCGAAGTACTGACGCATACTTTTGTACTACATCATAGGCTGAGACCTTTAGTAGCAGTCCCTAAGTCTCAAAACTACGGCACTAGAGTAGGTTTTAAAAGGGTTACTCGTCAGATTAGGCTTGACACCCTTTTTCCCTTGTGGACATCAGTTTAGTGGATCCACATAAGCTTCATTTGTACCCTTGGCAAGGTATGCACACCCTCCCATCTAGGGTTACAAGTTGGCCCCATAGTTAGCTCAGCTTGGGATATGTCGGTTAATAGTACCTCCTATAGTCAGATTCATATTGCATCGACCTTATATTCAGTCAGTTAGTTTAGCATGTTACATGTACTCATGATATTTATTTGGTCATTGTATTCAGCTTACCTATCAGTCTATGTTGTAGTATATATTTCCATGTTCAGTTATAATGTTGTTCAACTTAGCACATATCACACATGCTCAGTATATTCGAAGTACTGACGCATACATTTGTACTACATCATAGGCTGAGACCTTTAGTAGCTGTCCCTGAGTCTCAAAACTACGGCCCTAGAGTAGGTTTTAAAAGGGTTACTCGTCAGATTAGGCTTGACACCCTTTTCCCTTGTGGACATCAGTTTAGTGGATCCACGTAAGCTTCGTTTGTACCCTTGGCAAGGTATGCACACCCTCCCATCTAGGGTTACAAGTTGGCCCCATAGTTAGCTCAGCTTGGGTATGTCGGTTAATAGTACCTCCTATAGTCAGATTCATATTGCATCGACCTTATATTCAGTCAGTTAGTTTAGCATGTTACATGTACTCATGATATTTATTTGGTCATTGCATTCAGCTTACCTATCAGTCTATGTTGTAGTATATATTTCCATGTTCAGTTATAATGTTGTTCAACTTAGCACATATCACACATGCTCAGTATATTCGAAGTACTGACGCATACTTTTGTACTACATCATAGGCTGAGACCTTTAGTAGCAGTCCCTAAGTCTCAAAACTACGGCCTAGAGTAGGTTTTAAAAGGGTTACTCGTCAGATTAGGCTTGACACCCTTTTCCCTTGTGGACATCAGTTTAGTGGATCCACGTAAGCTTCGTTTGTACCCTTGGCAAGGTATGCACACCCTCCCATCTAGGATTACAAGTTGGCCCCATAGTTAGCTCAGCTTGGGGTATGTCGGTTAATAGTACCTCCTATAGTCAGATTCATATTGCATTGACCTTATATTCAGTCAGTTAGTTTAGCATGTTACATGTACTCATGATATTTATTTGGTCATTGCATTCAGCTTACCTATCAGTCTATGTTGTAGTATATATTTCCATGTTTAGTTATAATGTTGTTCAACTTAGCACATATCACACATGCTCAGTATATTCGAAGTACTGACGCATACTTTTGTACTACATCATAGGCTGAGACCTTTAGTAGCAGTCCCTAAGTCTCAAAACTACGGCACTAGAGTAGGTTTTAAAAGGGTTACTCGTCAGATTAGGCTTGACACCCTTTTTCCCTTGTGGACATCAGTTTAGTGGATCCACATAAGCTTCATTTGTACCCTTGGCAAGGTATGCACACCCTCCCATCTAGGGTTACAAGTTGGCCCCATAGTTAGCTCAGCTTGGGATATGTCGGTTAATAGTACCTCCTATAGTCAGATTCATATTGCATCGACCTTATATTCAGTCAGTTAGTTTAGCATGTTACATGTACTCATGATATTTATTTGGTCATTGTATTCAGCTTACCTATCAGTCTATGTTGTAGTATATATTTCCATGTTCAGTTATAATGTTGTTCAACTTAGCACATATCACACATGCTCAGTATATTCGAAGTACTGACGCATACATTTGTACTACATCATAGGCTGAGACCTTTAGTAGTTGTCCCTGAGTCTCAAAACTACGGCCCTAGAGTAGGTTTTAAAAGGGTTACTCGTCAGATTAGGCTTGACACCCTTTTCCCTTGTGGACATCAGTTTAGTGGATCCACGTAAGCTTCGTTTGTACCCTTGGCAAGGTATGCACACCCTCCCATCTAGGGTTACAAGTTGGCCCCATAGTTAGCTCAGCTTGGGGTATGTCGGTTAATAGTACCTCCTATAGTCAGATTCATATTGCATCGACCTTATATTCAGTCAGTTAGTTTAGCATGTTACATGTACTCATGATATTTATTTGGTCATTGCATTCAGCTTACCTATCAGTCTATGTTATAGTATATATTTCCATGTTCAGTTATAATGTTGTTCAACTTAGCACATATCACACATGCTCAGTATATTCGAAGTACTGACGCATACTTTTGTACTACATCATTTTATGATGTAGGTTTAGGCGCTCAGAATTTAGACCGCACTTAGATCGACTTCCAGTCCTTACTCAACAACTTCAGTGGTGAGTCCTCATAGTTCGAGGATGATAGACATGCTTTATCTTTTAGTCTTTACTTTTCAGATTTTTTTTACAATTAGTTGGGGGCATGTCCCAGCAGCTCACATTAGTTAGAGGCTTTCATACATAGACTAGATTTAGCTATTGAGTTGTTAGTGTTGTTTTTAGTCATCACTATACTCTATATATGTTTTTATATTCATACATATTTTGGGCTCTTTCCCACTTTAGATATTAAACTATTTTCAGCTTCCACACACTATATGTTTTTAATTGAAATTGTCTAGATATACCAGACCATGGGTTAGCTTGGGGTCACTTGTGACACTAAGCATCGTGTTACGTTTAGGGGGTAGCCTCGGGGCGTGACATGAAATGTGGGATAAATTATTTCATTTTTTATCCCAAGATTATTATTCCTTACCCTACCAATCATACAATTCCAAAGTGTATAATTTAAAATGTTAATTATATTGTAAAACTAAGAGAGGAACAATATATATAATAATATTGAAAAAGACAAGAACAATAATATAAGAGAGGAACAATATAGATAATTTTCTTCAAACATCATCCTCAAAACCTCTATTTATAGTGTTACATTAAGGAACATCACATTAATCTTTGAGGAGGTGGGAAAAACTATGGGGTTATGGATGATCAATAAGGAGAATGGAGGTTACTATTTATCAAGGAGAAGTTATACTTAGAAGTTATGGACATCCACAATTAAGATGATTATAGTATGTTACAATACAATTATTCACAACATTCTCCCTTGAATGTCCATTGATAAATAATGTGCCTCGTTAAAACCTTACTAGGAAAAATCCTGTAAAAAAAAATTGAGTGAAGAAAAAAAAGTACACTTATCTTGTAATATGCGTTGTTTGCTGCCTCGTTAAAAATCTTGCCAATAAAACTCATTGGGACAAAATCTAAGCCAAGAAAAAAAGAATGCAACGCGTATTTTACTCCCCTGATGCAAATATCATTTAATATTTTGGAGACAATGCATTTCAATCTTTAATACCATCTTCTCAAATGTTGATGTCGGTAATGCTTTAGTGAACAAATCCACCAAATTATCTACTGAGCTTATTTATTGAAAATCAATTTCACCTTTCTTTTCTAGATCATGAGTAAAAAAGAATTTTGGTGCTTTGTATTTTGTTCTGTCTCCTTTAATGTATCTCCCTTCAGATGAGCTATAATACATGCATCATTATCTTCATACAATGTAATTGGAATATACTTTTTCAATGGAAAACCACAAAATTCCTGAATATATTGAGTCATTGATCTCAACCAAACACACTCCCAATTTGCTTCATGGATAGATATTATTTCTGCATAATTTAAAGAAGTGGCAACTAATATTTGTTCCATTGAATGCCAAGATATAGTTGTGCCTCCATATGTAAACAAATAGTCTATCTGAGACCGATATTTATGTGGATCAGATAGATATCCTACATCTGCATAACCAATCATTTCTGACTTGAATTTATTTGAATAAAATAATTTCATGTCAATGATTCCCCAAAGATATTTGAATATAAGTTTGACACCATTCCAGTGTCTTCTATTGGGGAGGAATTGAATCTTGCCAATAAATTTATTGCAAATAGATATATGATCAGGTATTATTGGCAAGATACATTAGTGCCCCAGTGACACTAAGAGATGAAGTTTCATCACCAAGAAACTCTTCATCATTTTCTTGAGGTCAAAATTGATCTTTATTTATGTCAAGCGATCTCATAATGATCGGGTAGTTAATAGATGTGATTTATCTATGTAAAATTGCTTTTAAACCTTTTCAATTGTATGTTGATTGATAGACTAATATTCTATTTGTCAAATGCCCAATTTGTAGGTCAAGAAATTTTTTTGTCTTATAAGATCTTTCATCTCAAATTCTTCAAACACTCAACAGCTTTTGAAAGATCTTTAGGAGTGCCAATGATGTTCAAGTCATCAACATACACAAATATTATAGCAAATTCAGATTCAGACCTTCTTATAAAAACACAAGGGCAAATAGGGTCATTTTTGTACCCTTTCTTTAGCAAATATTTGCTAAGACGATTATACCACATCCGCTCTGATTGTTTCAATCCGTATAAGAATTTTTGAAGATTTAATAAGTTACTTTTGAACATTTATATATGCTTCAGGCACATTGAAGGCTTTAGAGATTTTCATAAAAATATCATTGTTTAATGAACCATACAAATAGGTTGTGACAATATCCATTAGGTGCATTTTAAGCTTTTGATGAACTACCAGATTTATTATAGACCTGAAGGTAATTACATCTATCACAGGAGAATATGTCTCCACATAATCAATGTCAGGCCTTTGCAAAAATTCTTGTGCCACAAGTTGTGCTTTATATTTTATGACTTCACCTTTTTCAATTTGTTTTCACACATAAACTCAGTTGTACCACACTGGATTGACACCTTCAAGTGTTTGAACTATTGACCCGAAAATTTCATGTTTTTCAAGTAAAGTCAATTCTTCTTGAATTGCATCTTTTCATTTTGGCCAATTATTTCTCAGTCTACATTCATCAACAGATTTTGATTCAAAATTCTCATCTTGTTGTGTTATTTCAATAGCAACATTATAAGCAAAAATATTGTTAACCACAATATTATTTTGATTCCACTTTTTTCTCGTAGAGACATAACTTATTGAGATTTCTTCATTCTCATTTTTTTAGGTAATTGAACCTCCTTGGTGGTCTTATCATTTGTTATGTCTTGAGGCTATTCTTGATCAATTGTCACCATATCATGATCATTTTTCTCATTTATTTCTTTTTTTAGGATATTTATCCTTGAAAATAATTGTCCTACCATATTTCAAATATGGCACTAGACTCATTTGCATTAACCATTTGTCCTGCAAGGACATCAATTCAAACTGGAGTATTTGCAGCTAAAATATAAGATTTAGTAACCCTTTGAAGGTTAGTAAATACATCTGGCAGTTGATTTGCAATATTTTACAAATAAATCATCTTTTGAACCTCTTGCTCACATTATTTTATTCGAGGATCTAAATGAGATAGAGATAATGAATTTAAATCTATCTCTTTTTTCAAATGCTTATATTTTCCCCGTAATGTTGGGTATGCTAATTTATCAAAATGAAAATCAGTAAATCTTGTCATAAATAAATCTCCAGTCGTAGGTTCCAAATATTTTATAATGGAAGGAAATTCATACCCAATATATACCCACAATCTTCTTGGGAATACATCTTTGTGAATTGTGATGGATAAATTAAAATATATAACGTAAATCAAAAAATTTAACATGGAAAACATTTGGCTCTTGACCAAAAGTCGACTGCAATAGGGAGAATTCATGATAACTGATTGGCCTTATGCGCACAAGTGTTGCTGCATGCAAATTAGTATGTTTTCATATTAAAACATACAACTTTGTCCTTATTAGAAATGGTCTAGCTATCAATTGTAGGCGTTTAATCAATGATTCTGCTAGACTATTTTGTGTATGAACATGAGCAATCGGATGCTCAATTGCTATCCCAGTGCACATGCAATAATCATTAAACGCCTGATATGTAAACTCACCAGCATTATCAAAGACGAATTGTATTTATTGAGCCAATAATCTCACAAAAATTATATTGCAAGTTTATAATAACCACACATGTGACCATCTTGTAGATGCATCTATCAAAACCATATAATATTTAAGTGGTTCACATGGAGGGTAAATTGGTCCACAAATATTACCCGGTATACGTTCCATAAATGCAAGGGGATTCAGTCCCAACCTTAGTTGTTGATAGTTTAATAACCGACTTTTCTTGAGAACAAGCAGCACAAAAGAATTCCTTTAGTTGAACATTTTTCTGATTATTCAAAGTGTGCCTATTTAAATTCTCAATAAGTTTGCGTATCATGTGAAAATTGGGATGACCTAACCCTTCATGCAAAATGATAAAATCATTAGAATTAGTAAATCTTTTGTTTACTATGGAATGTGACTCAACCATACCAATACTTGTATAGTTGTATGATAAAACTCAGAAGAAAGTGCGGGTAATTTGTTAGGACACTTTCAACTCACACGCAAGTGTACGTGGTCATCCAAGTAATATAGACTGGTTAGTCCGGATATCATACACAAGAGACTTATGATTTAGCAAACCTAAATTATTCGTATAATTCTAAAATAACAAAGTATGAAATTAAAAAGAATATGAGTTTTGTAGTACTTAAAGATCTGAAACAAAATGACAGAATTAAATGCAAGTAAGTAATGGTTTTGGTTCCAAGTTTAGAGAGAATTCCAGGGTTACAGCTTTGTTATGCAATCATAAGTAGTAATCACTTGAATCGACTTGTTCGTTCACCTAGTTTTTGATTTCGGGGTTGATTTTACAATTATGGTCTTCCGAGCCTCTAGTTGCCTATCCAAAATAGCATCACAACTACATCATTGAGCGGGCATGTGACATCTTATTTCGAAAGAATTTATATATTTTCCCGTATAAACTAAGCAAGGCGTTCTAGGTATATTCTTATCTTAGTCGCTAACCTACCCTTTACGTTACAAAAGAGAGGCTTTGCCCATTATATTCCTCGGTCTATCTTGTTGATTCTTTTCCCGAGTTCACAACAAAATTATATATTTATCTTAATGGCAGCCAAGCATCAAAATACTAAACACAGGAATATAAGAACAACTAATAGTGACAAACAAACTAATCAATCTAATATCATATTAAATAGTCATGCGTTTGTAGCCGTAACCCCAGAACAAGGGTTCTTATCCAATCATGCTAATCCAAAACACAAATAACAATGTTTTCATCCAAAGTTATGGCTAAGAAAAGGAAGAAGAGAAGAAACATAATGATGAATTCTAATCTCTGCCTTATGCTTTGAAAATATGACCGAACCACCAGAAAAGACGCACAAGGTTCTATTTATAAGGCTTGAGAAATAACCCTTTTTTTCTTCTTGGAGTCAAAATAGGAGAAAGTTGGAAAATTCTGTCGGGACAGGGCTGGCGCGCCACGCCATTGATGTGCTGTGAATGGCGCTCTAAAGTTTAGGGGCTGGGGCAGCGTGCCAGTGATGCACCACTGCCCATTTTCTCTCTTTACGTGCTCCTGAGCATTCCGCTACGTTGCATCCATGCTTTATTCATCTATTTCATAATTCCATGATCAATTTCTCATGTCATTTTCCCAGCAAGCATCTAATCATATGTCTTAGTACAACATATAGCAATTCAACTCAAAACACATAATATATGGTAAGTAATATTCTTAAAACATAAGGTAATCATGGGTAAAATACAATAAATGAGCATATAAATATGCCCAAGATCACCACCCCTGTAACAACCGGGTCTGTCGTTACAGGTCGTCCAATAGTGCCAAGTTTTAGAGTTAGAAAACTCCGGGTTAAGGAGTTTGAAATTCTGGGCTATGCTAGCCTCGGCTGTATTTGGAGTGAGGTTGAGTCTAGGGAAATCCGGGTAAGTATTGGGTTAGGTTTCTTGTTTTGAGCTAGTTTTCCACGTAGCCAAGACATAAAGGAGTCCAGAGGCTTTTTGGAATTGAATTTGGGTAAGTAGAACTCCCGGAATTGCGTTTGACGTGGAGGGGTTACTTCGGGTCATCGGGGGAAGAAAGTGTGTTGTAAAAAGACCAAATTTTAGAAATTTTTAGACATTCTATCCATGACGAGTGCAATGGATATGCCGTAGCAATCTATGCTATAGCGGTGGAAAATACCGCTATAGCGGTGGTCAAGGTAGTCAACGCCGCTGAAGACCACTATAGCGGAAGTCATCCGCTATAGCGGGACCACTATAGCAGAGCGGGGACCACTATAGTAGGTCGACGGGTTTTTAATGCAGAAACTTCCCCAAAATAGTTAAGTTTTCTACAATTCGTTTGGGAGAAGAACTAGGGCAATTTCAGGCGTTTTTCCTCCATTCTTCATCGTTTTTCTTCCCTAAGATAAGGTTTGTACTCTCCAAACCTCATACTACTTTTCCTATGTGGTAAAATTGCTAGGAGGGAACTTGGGGGAAGGTTGGAATAACCTAGGAATGGTGGAATCTGGGGAAGGAAGGGGATTCTAAACATGAAAGTTCTTGGGTATTGTTAAAAGTGAAATATAATGATCGTATGTTGTTAAATTTTCTATTTTTATCCGTGAAAATGATAGAACTAGGGAAATTAATGGTGGGAAAGCCCGCAAAAAGGGTGGAATGATCATTGGTGGCCTGGGGTTCTGGGATTTGGTGTAATCTGAGTAATGTGCAGGCCTTGTTTATTAATTTTATGTAATTGTATGTTATTTTAGACCAAGAACAAGAGAGGAATCCAGAACACGGGAAAGCTCGGGTTGAGTAGAGCTTGGATCATTTTGAGGTAGGTGATGGATTACGATTCCTTTGAATGTGGTATATGTTTGTACTCTTATCTAAGTTCTTGTATGAATTACATTATTTAGAGGAATTGTGTAGAATGTCTAAGGGTCCTGTTTTATAGTCTGTGAATTAACTGGTGTGTTGCTTGTTGGTTTACAAGTTATTTGTTTATCTTTTTATTATGGATTGTTGACATTCGGTTGGCTCTAGTACCACGCCTGGTACGGGATAATAACGGTTGGCTTGGGTACCATGCCTGGTACAGTTTTTTTACTGCATCTTTGCATTGTTATTGTTGTATTGCATTGACTGTTATTGGTTCTGTGAGTCGACTGGGCTATTTTACTGAAATGTGATATTTGTTTTGGTGGTCCTTGATGTGACCGGGAAACTTTGTTATAATTGTTGAGTGGGTCTTGGATTAGGCTGGGTTGTTCATTTACACTTAGGTGTTGTTTAGAGGGGATCCCAGGGTGGGTCTGATCTAGAAGGAAAGGTATAGTTATTGGTATATGATTGTGGTTTAGAGTTATCAGAGATGGATTTCATGCAGAAACAAGCTAGGTATAGACTTGTAGTCTAGGGTCTCTTGGCTTGTTACATGTCTACCATACTAATTACTTGATTTGTTGTACTGCTTATACACTGTTTATTTGGAAAGTGGCTAATGATCCTACCAGTACACTCTGGTTGTGTACTGATACTGCACTTGCTTGTTTTGTTGTGAGTATAGGAAATCTTCTGGAGGTTGACGCACGACCTCACCTGTAGGTCAGACTGTTCCAAGATATCAAGGGTGAGCCATTCGACCAAGCCGCCTTGAAGTTTATCTTTTGAGTTATAGCCCAATTGTTTTGGGCTTAGACTATCTCTTTTATTGTTTAGTTTTGGGGTTGCATTCCCATACTTTAGATGTTGGTAGAATTATTTGGTACTACGACTTTTAGTTTCTAGGGGGATTTTCCACAGGATAATTTTAATGATATAGTTCTTTGCTGATTTGAATTGCTAGTTTACTTTTTGCTGCTGGTTTTAGGCTGTTAGTCTAGGCTAAGGGTTGAACTCTATTGGTTTTCTCATCCGAGGATTGGGTGGGTGCCACTCACGATGGTCTGGGTCATGAAAAAGATAATATCAAAGCCCTAGGTTCATTGATCTCATCGTACCAAACAGGTCTAGTAGGGGGCTTTAGGAAAAAAACTTTTCTTCCTAAAATATTTGAGACGTCCGTACTTTTTTTTCGAGAGGCTATGTCGATTTAGGAAAAAAAACTATCTCTTCCTTCTTTCATTTTTGCTATAACTTGATTCCAATTGGCATCTAGTGATACAAATTGGTATCTAACCTCATTCACTCTTCTATCCACAGATGGTTACTACAAGGAACAACAGAGAAAGGCCAGCGGTCCCAACAACTCATGGCATAGGTAGGGGAAGGGGTAGGGGACGAGGTAGAGTAGTACCCACTATGGGTGGAGCTCAAGCGGCTGTTGGAGAGCATGAAGCAACCCCTACCCCACCTCAGGAACATGTTGCTGAAGATGTGGAAGTTATTGTGGAGGACGAAGGGGCGCAGGCGGAGATAGAACTGGTTGGAGGTGCATGCCTTCCTACTATGATACCGGATGCCTTTCAGTAGGCTTGGAATACTCTGAGTGGGTTGGTTGGTACTATATCCATACCCACGGCTTTTGCAAATCAGGCCTTAGATACTCAGTCAGCGGTTACTATAGCGCCTAGGATGGATGCAACTTCATGCACGAATGATTTCTTCAGGCCAATGCTAGGCCCAGTGATGACAGGGAATGAGCATGAGATGCTGACCCAAGTTTCTCAAGCTGAAACCTCCTACTTTTCAGGGTACCGACAAGGAGGATGCATATGAGTTCATCTTTGATTGCTATGAGAGGTTTCACAAGTTGGGCATTGTACGTCAGGATGGGGTTGAGTTTGTCACGTTTCAGCTGCAGGGTGATGCTGAGTAGTGGTGGTGGTCTCATGTGGAGTGCCAGTCTTCTGTTCTACCCTCACTGACTTGGGAATAGTTCCAGGGTTTGTTCTTAGAGAAGTACGTACCCCGTACTTTGAGGGACTGGAAGAAAGATGAGTTCTTGAACTTAGATCAGGGTGACATGTCGGTCTCTGCTTACGAGGCTAAGTTCCATGCCTTGTCTCGTTTTGCCACGCAGATATTGGGTTCCGAGGAGGAACGGGTCTGATTGTTTCTGAAAGGGTTGAAAACTGAGCTACAGGTACTGTCAGTGCATATGACTTCTTCAGAGAAGGGCTTTAATGATGTGGTTGATTATGTGAAGAAACTTGAGGGAGTCAAGCAGGCGGGGCAGGATAAGGCTTTAGCCAAGAAGCCCCGGAATGAGGGAAATTTTGGTGGTTCATACTCTACGGGATAGAATCAGCAGGCTTACTCGGCCCATCCTATTCAGTCAGCTCTTCCAGCTACTCCAGATGGTCATCAAGGAGTTCAGTCTTCAGATCCTAGAGGACGGGGAACGTCTTACACATCAGCTAGCAGGCCTGCACTTGACCATGGTTGCTTCCATTATGGTGATCTAGGACACTTTAAGAGGGAGTGCCCACATAGGCATACCGGTAAGCAGGGTCAGCAACAGTCTAGAGAAGTGGTCCCGGCAGGCAGAGGCAGTAATGCTAGAGGGGTCCACAGGGTGGGCGAGGTAACTTTCAGGGAGGCCGGAGAGACAGGGGAACGACGGTGCAGGCATGGGTGCAGTGCAGCCGCCCCGAGAAGTTGCCCAGATTGATGATCGGGCTCATTTCTATGCTTTTCCATGGAGGACCAAGGCGGAAGCCTCAGATGCGGTGATCATAGGTACCATTCTTGTCTGCGATAAAATGGATTCGGTATTATTTGACCCAGGTTCTACATATTCTTATGTGTATGTGAGTTTTGCATTGGTTCTAGACTTAATTTATGATATCCTTGATTTCCCTATCCATGTTTCTACCCCGGTTGGAGAGTCTGTGATTGTGACTCATGTCTATCGTGACTGTTCTGTTGTGTCTGTAAGGTTGCATACTTGGGTAGACTTGATAATTCAGGATATGGCTGAGTTTGATATTATCTTGGGTATGACCTGGCTATCCCCTTATCATGCGGTGTTGAACTGTAACACCAAAACTGTGGCTCTAGAGATTCCGGGTAAGGATAGACTAGAATGGGAAGCTGTGTACAGGTCTAAGCCAGTTAAGATAATATCATTTGTTCAGGATAGGAAGCTAGTGGGGAGGGGGTGTCTAGCCTTCTTGGCTCATCTCCGGGATGATAGTGTAGAGTCCCCATCTATTGAGTCAGTTCCCGTGGTTTATGAGTTTCTTGAGGTATTTCCAGCGGATTTGCTCGGTATGACTCCGTACAGGGATATAGATTTCTGTATTGATTTGGAGTCGGACACTCATCCCATTTTCATTCCTCCGTATCGTATGGCTCTGGCAGAGTTGAGGGAACTTAAGACTCAACTACAGGAACTCCTAGATAAGAGATTTATCCATCCCCATGCTTCGCCTTGGAGTGCTCCGGTTTTATTTGTAAAGAAGAAGGATGGTAGTATGCGGATGTGCATAAATTATAGGAAATTGAACAAGGTGACCATCTGGAATAAGTACCCTCTACCCCATATAGATGACTTGTTTGGCTAGCTTCAGGGTGCATCGGTGTTTTAAAAAATCTACTTGGGGTCGGGGTACCATCAGTTAAAGATTAGGCCTAAGGACATTTTGAAAACCGCTTTTCGAACTCGATATGGGCATTACGAGTTCCTAGTAATGTCGTTTGGTTTGACAAATGAGCCAAAAACATTCATAAGTTTGATGAATGGGGTATTTAAATCGTATTTGGATTCTTTCATGATTGTATTTATCGACGCTATTTTGATCTACTCCAAGAGTAGGGAGGAGCATGCTAATCATCTTCGTATTGTGTTGGATATCTTGAGACATCAAAAGCTTTATGGAAAATTCACTAAGTGTGAGTTTTGGTTGACTTCAGTTGCGTTCTTAGGGCATGTAGTGTCATAAAAGGGGGTGATGGTGGATCCCCAGAAAATTGAGGCAGTCAAGAGTTGGGTTCGACCTAGCTCGGTGATAGAGGTGAGAAGTTTCATTGGGCTCGCGGGGTACTACCGAAGATTTGTTAAGAATTTTGCATCTATTGCTACTCACCTAACCAGGCTGACACAGAAAGATGTACCATACGTGTGGTCCGACAAGTCGAGGAGAGCTTCCAAAAGCTCAAGACACTTTTGATCATGACTCTTATATTGTCCTTACCAGTTGAAGGTAAAGACTTTATAGTTTACTGTAATGCTTCATATTCTAGTTTGGGTGCTGTGTTGATACAGGATAGGAATGTGATAGCCTATGCATCCAGGCAGTTGAAGGTGCATGAGAGGAACTACCTGACTCATGACCTAGAGTTGGCAGCGGTGGTTTTTGCACTAAAGATTTTGAGACACTACCTTTATGGTGTCAAGTGCAAGGTATTCATAGATCATCGCAGTCTACAACATGTATTCATGCAAAAGGATTTGAATTTGAGGTAGAGAAGGTGGATGGAGCTATTGAAGGTCTATGATGTGACCATTCAGTACCATCTGGGTAAGGCTAATATGGTGGCAGGTGCATTGAGGCAGAAAACAGTTAGCATGGGTAGCTTGTCTTGTTTGGGGGTGTCCAAATGACCACTAGCAAAGGAAATTCAGGCTTTGGAGGTCAAGTTCATGAACTTGGATGTTTCAGATCAAGGTGGGTTGTTGGCCAGCATTGAGGTCAAAGCCACCTTTATAGAGGAAAAAAATGCCAAATAGTTTCAGGATCCAAAACTGAGTAAGCTACGAGTTAAACTGATATCTGGGGAGTCCAGAGATGTCACGTTAGACTCCGATGGAGTGTTACATTTCAGGGAAAGGATTTTTGTTCCTCAGGTTGATGATATAATTCAGAAAATCTTAGCAGAAACTCATGGTTCGCGGTACTCAATTCATCCGGGTGTGACTAAAATGTACAGAAACTTGAGACAGCATTACTGGTGGCCCAGGATGAAAAGAGACATAGTTGATTTTGTGTCCAATTGTCAGAACTGACAGAAGGTAAAGTATGAACATCAGAGACTAGTAGGACTACTTCAGAGAATGCCAATTCCAGAGTGGAAGTGGGAAAGGATAACCATGGACTTCGTGGTGAGTCTTCCCAAGACATTGGGGAAGTATGACTCGATTTGAGTCATTGTTGATAGGCTGACCAAGTCCTCTCATTTCATTCTGGTCAGGGTGGAATATAATTCACAGCAATTGGCCAAGATCTACGTGATAGAGATTGTGAGATTACATGGGGTACCACTGTCCATCATTTCAGACAGGGGTATGCAGTTTACCTCTAAGTTTTGGGGAAAGTTACATGAAGAGTTGGGTACATAACTCAACTTTAGCACAAACTTCCACCCTCAGACTGATGGTCAGTCAGAGAGGACGATCCAGGTATTGGAGGACATATTGAGAGCATGTGTGATGGACTTCGGGGGATATTGGGACCAGTTTCGACCAGTGTGCGAATTCTTGTACAACAATAGCTACCACTCCAATATTGACATGGCATCGTTCAAGGCATTGTATGGGAGGAACTACAGATCACCGGTTGGGTGGTTTAAGGAAGGCGATGTAAAGCCCCTGGGCGTGGACTTAGTAAAGGAAGCGCAGGAAAAGGTAAGGGGAATTCAGGCCAAATTGCTGGCCGCCCAAAGCAAGCAGAAGGAGTATGCAGATCGTAAGGTCCGGGACATAGAGTTTCAGGTTGGTGAACAGGTATTACTGAAGGTGTCACCAATGAAGTGAGTTATGTGGTTTGGTGAAAAGGGCAAGCTTAGCCCTCGGTTCATCGGTCCGTTTGAGATTCTTAAGATTGTGGGGCCAGTGGCTTACAAGTTAGCACTGCCGCCCAGTTTGTCGGGCGTCCATCCGGTATTCCATGTATCCATGCTTAAGTGATACCATGGGGATGTGAATTACATTATCAAGTGGGACGAGGTACTTTTCAACAAGGATCTTTGTTATGAAGAGGAACCAGTCTTGATTCTTGCTCAGGATGTCCAGAAGTTGAGGACAAAGGTGATTGACATGGTAAAAGTTTAGTGGAAGCATCGTCTAGTTGGGGAAGCCACTTGGGAAACCAAGAAGTACATGCAGGACAAGTACCCTCAGTTGTTTGAGGATTAAGGTACTACACTTACTCTCTTATATTTTTGTAAATTCGGGTTTGATCATTTAGGGACAAACAATGGGTAAATTTGTATCTATTATAACGACCAGGTCAATCGTTACGGGTAGTCTAATAGTGCCAAGTTTTAGAGTTAGTAAACTCTGGGTTGAGGAGTTTGAAATTCTGGGCTAGGCTAGCCTCGATCGGATTTGGAGAGAGGTGGAGTCTAGGGAAATATGGGTAAGTATTGGGTTAGGTGTCTTGTTTTGAGCTAGTTTTCCACGTATCCAAGACATAAAGGAGTCCGAGGGACTTTTCGGAATATAATTTGGGTAAGTAGAACTTCTGAAATCACGTTTGACATGGAGGGGTTATTTCGGGTCATCGTGGGAAGAAAGTGTGCTGTAAAACAACCAAATTTTGGAGATTTCCAGACATTCTATCAGTGATGACCGCAACAGCTTCACCATAGCGATATCCGCTATAGCGGTGGAAAATACTGCTATAGCGGTGGTCAAGGCGGTCAACGCTGCTTAAAACCGCTATAGTAGAAGTCGTCCACTATAGCGGGATGGCTATAGCGGAGCGGGGACCTCTATAGTGGCCTGACGGGTATTTAATGCAGAAACTTCTCCAAAATAGTTTAGTTTTCTACAATTTGTTTGGGAGAAGAACTAGGGCAATTTCAGGAATTTTTCCTCCGTTTTTCATCATTTTTCTTCCCTAAGGTAAGGTTTCTACTCCCCAAACTTCGTACTACTTTTCCTATGCGGTAGAATTTCTAGGAGGGAACTTGGCAGAAGGTTGGAATAACCTAAGAATGGCAGAATTCGTGGAAGAAAGGGGATTCTAAACATGAAAGTTCTTGAGTATTGTTAAAAGTGAAATATAACAATCGTATGTTGTTAAATTCTCTATTTTTATCCGTGAAAATGATAGAACTAGGGAAATAAACAGTGGGAAAGCCCGGAAAAAGGGTTGAATAATCATGGGTGGCCTGGGGTTCTGGGATCTGGTGTAATCCGGGTAATGTGCAGGCCTTGTTTGTTAATTTCATGTACTTGTATGTTATTTTAGACCAAGAACGAGAGAGGAATCCATAACATGGGAAATATCGGGTTGAGTAGAGCTTGGATCATTTCGAGGTAGGTGATGGATTATGATTCCTGTGAATGTGCTATATGTTTTTACTCTTATCTAAGTGCTTGTATGAATTACATTTCTTAGAGGAATTGTGTAGAATGTCTAAGGGTCCTGTTTTACAGTCAGTGAATTGAATGGTGTGTTGCTTGTTGGTTTACAAGTTGTTTGTTTATCTATTGACTGTGGATTATTGACATTCATTTGGCTCGGGTACCATGCCTGGTATGGGAAATACTAACGGTTGGCTCTGGTACCATGCATGGTATGGGATAATAACGGTTAGCTCGGGTACCATGCCTGTTACGGGTTTATCTTTCTGCATCCTTGCATTATTATTGTTGTATTGCATTGAATGTTATTGGTTCCGTGAGTGGTCTGGGCTATTTTACTAAAATGTGATACTTTTATTGGTGGTCCTTGATGTGACTGGGAAACTTTGTTATAATTGTTGAGTGGGTCTTGGATTAGGTCGGGTTGTTCATTTACACTTAGGTGTTGTTTTGAGGGGATCCCAGGGTAGGTCCGGGCTAGACGGAAAGGTATAGTTATTGGTATATGATTGTGGTTTAGAGTTATCAGAGATGGATTTCATGCGGGAACAATCTAGGTAGAGACTTGTAGTCTTGGGTCTGTTGACTTGTTGCATGTCTACCATTCTAATTAATTGATTTGTTGTACTGCTTATACACTGTTTATTTAGAAACTGGCTGATGATCCTACCACTACATGGTGGTTGTGTACTGATACTGCACTTGCTTGTTTTTGTTATGAGTACAGGAAATCGTATGGAGGTTGACATACGACCTATCCTGTAGGCCGGACTGTTCCAAGATATCAAGGGTGAACCGTTCGACCAAGCCGCCTTGATGTTTAGCTTTTGAGTTATAGCCCAATTGTTTTGGGCTTAGACTATCTATTTTATTGTTTAGTTTTGGGGTTGCATTCCCGTACTCTAGATGTTGGTAGAATTGTTTGGTACTGCGACTTTCAGTTTCTAGGGGGATTTTCCACAGGATAATTTTAATGATATAGTTCTTTGTTGATTTGAATTGCTAGTTTACTTTTTACTGCTGGTTTTAGGCTGTTAGTCTAGGCTAAGAGTTGAACTCTATTGGTTCGCTCATCCGGGGGTTAGGTGGGTGCCACTCACGACGGTCTGGGTCGTGACAACCGTACACTTAAACATTTGTTCATCCTCGAACAACTCACTATCATCTATGCTAAGATTCACCATAAACACCTAGGGAACTTTCCGTCCTCACTTGCAAGCGGCTAAATAATTTAAATCATGCCTTTATAGTTCATGTAGCAAGCAACATCCAAACACCCTTTTTAGCTTTAATAACTTTCTCTTGAAACAACACACCCTCTTTAACCGACTCTTTATCATAATATCGGGCCAACATATCTATGTATAAACAACACAAGTAATAACACCACCAAATACATGACATGAGTGCCCTCACAATTTAGTATTGCCCCTATTTTTCAATCACACCAATTTACTTTCAATGGGGCATTTTGAATCAATAAAGAACTCACTCTCTCAAAAGATGTTTCAAACATACCATAGGCTTACCCTTAGTGTATAGTGAATTCAACAAAGCAATCTCACTCATGAAATCAAAAGGACTTTCGTTTGGTAGTAATGTTGGCTTCAGGACGGGTAGGATACTTTTAGGTACAAAGTGACTCTTCTCCCTATTGAACATGACACTACATTTTACTCTTTTCTCCATCCTTCTTTTCTAGTTTCTCCTATGTTCACACCTTCTTGCACTACCACTTTTTCTATCTACTCTTCGCCCTTTATTTGATGCGTACTTGTTTCTAGCCAAACCTTATATTTTTTTTGTATCGCAAACTCTTGACTTCTAAAAACCAGCACTTTACAAGCTTTAACCAGGCTCTACATCATTATTTCACTACACTCACCTTTACTTTCATCTACTCTTCTCCTTTTGTTTCCCTTTTTTCCATAACTTTTTGAGTTCATAGTGCTTTAGGGACTTTAATTTGGATCAAATTCATAGGGTATCAACAAAGTGTATTGGCTCATTATGTGGCTTAACAAAAACATAGGCTTCATGGCTCAAAGGGGATTCACTAAGGGCAATGTCAAGGTGGCACGAACAATCATCCAAGAAACAAGAGAAAAATGGCTTTTCAAGAAAATGCCTTAATAATATTCCACAAATTTCATGCTCGTCAATGCTCATACACACGCGGGGAAAGTTCTAGATGCTACTCTATGCAAGAAACCAATCAAAAACTCACACACACGGCACCATGATACATATATAGGACTGTTACACTTGCATGCTCATACACAAACATATTGAGTGAATTTACATAATTATGCGTACTTCCTTCATCTTTTGAGTCTGGTTAAAGAGCCTATGTGTCTCTTATGAAGTTTAACTCACTTTCCTGGCTTCACATGAACTACCCATGACGTCTAGCTAAGGCTCCAAGTAGGATTTCTAAGTTCCAAAGGCAAGGATTCTAATCCTACAATCCTATGACTAATTTTCCCTTAAGACGGTCGTCATCCATCCATCATCCGGACAAGTCATTACTATTATGACTCACCTAGAAAAAAACTGTCCTAAAAAAAGGAAAAATCTATCCGGTTCAAAGGGACTATCCTCAGGAAAAGAATCGAAAACAAAAGTCGAGGAACCCAACCTAAGAAAAAAAATAAACCTAACTAAGCATACTACCAACCATCCTTCTCAACAGCTAAAAACTAGTCACACCATGCTCATCGCACTCAGGATATAGCAATGAAAATCATAGAAAGTCACTTCTCCATCCCACACTTAAACATAGCACTGTCCTCGGTGCTTTAAATAAGTACAAAAGTAAAGAGTAAGAGAAGGAACTCCCTGGGCCTCTAAGCGTCGTCCTCATCATTATCAGGAATGAATTCCTGATCCTGCTAGCACCATCCTTGTAACATCCCGTATTTCGCATATACTAGTCCTATTCATATATCACTTGATATAGCCTTGTCATATAGGTGAGGGACCGAGTTTATTATATGAGCAGTGATAGTTTAATGTGTATTGGGAGGTGCTGTAATGCCCCATTCAGTTCAGCACGTAAACGGCCAAGTTAACCTCGACAAAAGTATTTAAACTCGAGATGGTAAGGTTGTATTTGAGTAAATATTTAGGGTGAAGTGTTAAGTTAAAGCAAAAGGGATTAGAAATTAGAAAATAGAATAAAATAAGAGAGCTGCTTGCTTGACTTAACTAAGCTAGTAGGTGACAAGTAGGTGCATCACCTACTTTGACTTATTGACCAGCCTAAAGAACTAGGTAGGTGCATCACCTACTAAGACTATTTTGACTAGCTTAGAGGGCCAAGTACACCCATCACCCACTTGAATAAATTCTGGCCCAAAGAAGTGAAAGAAAGGGAATGAATTGGCAGCCAAGGCCCAATAAGGTTAAGTCCAACAAAGCCCATGTAAAATGGCCAAGTAGGTGTATCACCTTCTTGACATTTTGTGGCTCAAAATGAGCAAGGAAAGTCGGCCAAAGCAGCCCCCCTTTAAAGGGGTTAAGACCAGCTCATTTCACTCATTTTAACTTGAAAAAAAAAAGATTTTAGAAGTTCTTTCTTTCTCTCTCTCTTAGCTTCACATAGCAGCCATAAAATACCATTAGGGTTCTTAAGTATTCTCCCTCTTTTCAAGCTAAGTTGAAGGGGAGTTCAAGCTCTTGAAGAAGTACAAGTTAGAAGGACAGATTTTCAGAATTTAAGGTAAAGTTACTGCCCATTTTTACCCCTTTTTATATGCAAGTTTGATGGAGAATTCTGTATGTGTTTGTGTCAAGAACCATGGGGTAGTGATTGGAATCCTTGAGTTAAAATACTTTCTTATTATGTTTAAGGATGTTTGGGTATTGTATAGTTAAGGGTAAGGCGGGGCCCTGTCCCGACCTAAACTAAGTTTGTCTATCTTGTAGAGGCTTTGTAGACCAATGTTAAAGTAAAACTTAGTTATGTCTTTGCTCTTAACAGTTGTGGCCTCAATGGCCAGATCGTGTACATAAGTTTTGGGCCTATCTATGTTGGTCTTGTTATTCAGGCAACTTATCTATAGTCAAAGCTTCTTAATTGTCATAGTTATATGCATGATGAATCACAGGTTATAAGTTGGTTCTCTCGGGCCTTTAGGGCATCGAGTGCCTGTCCGTCTAAATGTAATTTGAGGCGTGACAAAAGTGGTATCAGAGCAGGTCATCCTAGGGAGTCTACAAAGCCGTGTCTATGTAGAGTCTTGCTTATGGGTGTGTTGTGCACCACATCTATAAACAGGAGGCTACGGGACATTTAGGAGTTGTCTCTTTTTCTTCATCTCTTAGATCGTGCAATAGAGCCAATGTTATAGGTTTATCGTATCTAACCTTTAAATTGTTTTCATTATAGCAAAAATGCCGGTTACTAGGAAAAGTAAGAGTACTGGTAAGCAAGTAGATGTGGCTACTGGAGAAGGGACCAGCAAATCACCACCTAGACGAGCTAATCAAAGTGAGGCTCAACTGTCTTCATCACGGACTTCCTCCACTCCTCCGTCTCCAGAAGAGCTAAGGAGGGCAGCAGCACCCCAAGAACCACCAGTTAATGCTACTGACCAAGATTTAAAGAATGCAGTCCAATTGTTGACTCGTATACTTGCTGGTCAAGGACAAGGGCAAGCAGGTCCAATTGCAGGTACTAGTGGTGCAAATAGGGAAGCTAGTGTGCGGATACGTGATTTCCTTAATTTGGACCCTCCATCATTTACCGGGTCAGATCCTAATGAAGATCCGCAAGACTTTATTGATCAAATCCAAAGGACCTTAGATATTATGCATGTATCTGGTAAGGAAGCAGTTGAGTTGGCAACATATAGATTAAAAGGTGTGGCTGTATTGTGGTACGAAGCTTGGAAACAATCTAGGGGTATAAATACACCTTCAGCTAAATGGAAAGAGTTTAAAAAGGCATTCCTTGACCATTATCTGCCATTGGAGATTCGGGAGGCCCGTGCAACTCAGTTCTTAAATCTTCACCAAGGGAATATGAGCGTGAGAGAGTATAGTCTCAAGTTTAATTCTTTGGCCAGGTATGCTCCTAATGTAGTAGCTACTATGGAGGATAGAGTTCATCGTTACGTGGATAGATTGGATTCATATCTGGTTAGGGATTGTACTATTGCTGCTTTGAACAAAGATATGGATATAGCAAGGATACAAGCTTTTGCACAAAAGATGGAGGATCAAAGGCAAAGGAGAAGGACACAAGAGTCGGAAAGAGGGCAGTCCAAGAGGGCCAGATCTATGGGCCAGTTTACGCCATCCCAAGGTGAGTTTAGGCCTCGGTTTTCTAATAGACTGCCTAGGCCATCATCTTCCTACTCTACAGCTAGCGCTCCACCTCGGTTTCAAGGGTCTAGGGCTAATCAATTTGGGCAAAGGAGTGAGAGTCAAGGCTCACAAGTAGCGGGGTACCAAGAACAGGGAAGTGCGAGCCAACCAAGACCTCCTAGACAGTTTTGTAAACAATGTGGAAGAAATCATCCAGGTATATGTCGGCTTGGAACAAATGTTTGTTTTTGGTGTGGTACACCGGGACACATGATGAGAAATTGCCCTCAAAGGGGCATGGGTAGCATGGCACAACCTACTGGATCGGTTGCTGCATCATCATCATCGGTGCCTTATTTAGGTAGGGGGCCACAGGTGCCTGCAGGTCGTGGTAGAGGTGGTAGAGGAACTGCTAGTTCTAGTGGAGTTCAAAATCGTACATATGCTCTAGCGGAACGACAGAATTTGGAGGCTTCACCTGATGTGGTTACAGGTACATTGTCCATCTTTTCATATAATGTATATGCATTAATTGATCCAGGCTCTACATTATCATATGTAACTCCATTGATTGCTGGAAAGTTTGAAGGAACGCCAGAATTATTGGTTAAACCATTTGAAGTATTTACGCCAACTAGCGAGTCTATTATAGCTAGAAAAGTCTATCGTAATTGCATAGTAACTGTTTGTGACCGTAACACATTGGCTGACCTTGTTGAGCTAGATATGATAGATTTTGACGTTATAATGGGTATGGATTGGTTGGCTTCATGTTATGCCACGGTAGATTGCCGAGCTAAGAGGGTGAGTTTCCATTTTCCAAAAGAGGCAGTCCTTGAATGGAAAGGTAATGTTGGGACACCAAGAGGTAAGTTTATTTCTTATCTTAAGGCAAAGAAGATGATGTCCAAAGGGTACATATGTCATCTAGTGAGAGTGAGAGATATAGATGCGGAGCCACTAGATCTTCAGTCTATTCCAGTGGTAAATGAATTTTCTGATGTATTTCCCGAAGAGCTTCCAGGTTTGCCTCCAGAACGAGAGATAGAGTTTGGTATTGATGTGATTCCAGGTACTCAACCCATCTCCATCCCTCCATATAGGATGGCCCCGGCAGAATTACGAGAATTGAAGGAGCAATTAAAAGATTTGTTAGAAAAGGGATTCATAAAGCCTAGTATATCCCCTTGGGGAGCACCGGTTTTATTTGTACGTAAGAAAGATGGCTCATTGAGAATGTGTATTGACTATCGGCAGTTGAATAAGGTGACAATTAAGAACAAATATCCCCTTCCTAGGATTGATGATTTGTTTGACCAGTTACAGGGTGCTAAGTGTTTCTCGAAGATTGATTTGAGGTCGGGTTATCATCAAGTAAAAGTCAAAGAGAAAGATATACCCAAGACAGCTTTCCGAACACGGTATGGTCATTTTGAATTTTTAGTTATGTCATTTGGGCTAACAAATGCACCAGCAGCTTTTATGGATCTGATGAATAGGGTGTTCAAGCCATTCTTGGACGTGTTTGTGATTGTATTCATAGATGATATCTTGGTCTATTCAAGATCAAAGGAGGACCATGCTAATCACTTGTGGCAGGTGTTACAGGTTCTTCGTGATCGTAAGCTATATGCAAAGTTTTCTAAATGTGAGTTTTGGTTAAAATCTATGGCATTCTTGGGTCATATTGTCTCTGATGAAGGAATAAGGGTTGATACTCAAAAGATAGAAGCCGTGAAGAACTGGCCAAGACCTACAACACCTACGGAGGTTCGTAGTTTCCTTGGGTTGGCAGGTTATTATAGAAGGTTTGTTGAGGGATTTTCCTCTATTTCTGCACCCTTAACAAAGCTAACACACAAGGCAGCCAAGTTCCAATGGAGCGATGCATGCGAAAGAAGCTTCCAAGAGCTGAAAAATAAGTTGACTTCTACACCTATATTGGTACTTCCAGAAGGCATAGAAGGGTATGCAGTGTATTGTGATGCGTCGGGAGTGGGCTTAGGATGCGTATTGATGCAGCATGGTAAAGTAATAGCTTATGCCTCAAGACAGTTGCGGCCACATGAGAAAAATTATCCAACCCATGATCTAGAGCTAGCAGCGGTTGTATTTGCTTTAAAGATATGGCGCCACTACTTGTATGGGGTTCATGTTGACATATATACGGACCATAAGAGCTTGCAATATATCTTTAAGCAGAAGGATCTGAATCTGAGGCAGCGAAGATGGCTTGAGTTATTAAAAGATTATGATGTTGATATCTTGTATCATCCGGGGAAAGCAAATGTGGTGGCTGATGCTTTAAGTCGTAGGACAATGGCAAACACCTATGGGCAGTCCATGGAAAGACAAAGAATAGCTAAGGATCTATACCAACTAGCTAGCTTGGGGGTTCGCCTTCTTGAATCTCAAGATGAAAGGATTATTGTGCAAAATGCAGCAGAATCCTCATTAGTAGTCGAAGTAAAAGAGAAGCAATATAAGGATCCTATTCTATTACAGCTTAAGGAGAATGTACAAAAAGGGGTGACAAGGGCATTTGAGCTTACGCAAAACAAAGTACTCCAGTGCCAAAACAGATTGTGTGTGCCTAATATAGATGGACTAAGGGAGAGAATTATGACAGAAGCACATCATTCAAGATATTCTATCCATCCGGGCTCAACTAAAATGTATCATGACTTGAAAGGAGTGTATTGGTGGAGTGACATGAAGAAGAACATTGCAGAATTTGTTTCTCAATGTCCAAATTGTCAACAAGTTAAAGTAGAGCACCAAAAGCCTGGAGGTTATATGCAACATATAGACCTTCCAATTTGGAAGTGGGACATGATCAACATGGATTTTGTCACTGGTCTGCCTCGCTCATTTCGGAAGTTTGACTCCATATGGGTGATAGTTGATAGACTCACCAAATCAGCCCACTTCTTGCCGGTTAAGGCTACTTATACAGTTGAAGAGTATGCAAGGTTGTATATTAAAGAGATAGTTCGGCTACATGGAATCCCAATCTCTATTATATCTGATAGGGGAGCTCAATTCACCGCGAATTTTTGGAAATCATTTCAGAAGAGTTTGGGAACACAAGTGAATTTAAGTACGGCCTTTCACCCTCAAACGGATGGTCAGGCAGAACGTACAATCCAAACACTTGAGGATATGTTACGAGCTTGTGTATTGGACTTTAAAGGTAGCTGGGATGACCATTTACCACTTATTGAGTTTTCTTACAACAATAGCTACCATTCAAGTATCAAAATGGCACCTTATGAAGCTTTATATGGGAGGAAGTGTAGATCACCAATCGGATGGTTTGAAGTGGGTGAAACTACCTTATTTGGGCCAGATCTTGTTCATCAAGCTATGGAAAAAGTTAAGGTGATACAACAGCGGCTGGCAACGGCTCAAAGTCGATACAAATCATATGCAGATATTAGAAGAAGAGGGCTGGAGTTTGCTATAGGAGATTGGGTATTTTTGAAGGTGTCACCAATGAAAGGGGTGATGAGATTTGGTAAAAAGGGAAAGTTAAGTCCACGCTATATAGGGCCATATAATATTATTCGAAGAGTTGGCCAAGTCGCATATGAGTTAGAGCTACCCCAAGAGCTTTCAACAGTCCATCCGGTATTTCATGTCTCAATGCTTCGAAAGTGTATAGGTGACCCATCTCGTATTACTCCTATTGAAGATGTACAAGTTATGGGAGATCTCACTTATGAAGAAGTACCCATTGCTATTCTGGATCGCCAAGTTAAGAGGCTAAGAAATAAGGAAGTAGCTTCCGTAAAAGTACTGTGGAGAAACCAACAAGTAGAAGAAGTTACATGGGAAGCGGAAGAAGCGATGAAATCCAAGTATCCTCATCTATTTCAGTCCAATGAGAAAGGTGGAAGTGTCGAGTTGAGGCATTAACGAGTAAGTATAAGTCTATATATATTATCTGTCTAATAGTGGTACTTAACTTAGGCTTGAGCTTGTTTGGGCTGGTTAACTTTAATATCATTCGAGGACGAATGTTCCTAAGAAGGGGAGGATGTAACATCCCGTATTCCGCATATACTAGTCCTATTCATATATCACTTGATATAGCCTTGTCATATAGGTGAGGGACCGAGTTTATTATATGAGCAGTGATAGTTTAATGTGTATTGGGAGGTGCTGTAATGCCCCATTCAGTTCAGCACGTAAACGGCCAAGTTAACCTCGACAAAAGTATTTAAACTCGAGATGGTAAGATTGTATTTGAGTAAATATTTAGGGTGAAGTGTTAAGTTAAAGCAAAAGGGATTAGAAATTAGAAAATAGAATAAAATAAGAGAGTTGCTTGCTTGACTTAACTAAGCTAGTAGGTGACAAGTAGGTGCATCACCTACTTTGACTTATTGACCAGCCTAAAGAACTAGGTAGGTGCATCACCTACTAAGACTATTTTGACTAGCTTAGAGGGCCAAGTACACCCATCACCCACTTGAATAAATTCTGGCCCAAAGAAGTGAAAGAAAGGGAATGAATTGGCAGCCAAGGCCCAATAAGGTTAAGTCCAACAAAGCCCATGTAAAATGGCCAAGTAGGTGTATCACCTTCTTGACATTTTGTGGCTCAAAATGAGCAAGGAAAGTCGGCCAAAGCAGCCCCCTTTAAAGGGGTTAAGACCAGCTCATTTCACTCATTTTAACTTGAAAAAAAATAGATTTTAGAAGTTCTTTCTTTCTCTCTCTCTTAGCTTCACATAGCAGCCATAAAATACCATTAGGGTTCTTAAGTATTCTCCCTCTTTTCAAGCTAAGTTGAAGGGGAGTTCAAGCTCTTGAAGAAGTACAAGTTAGAAGGACAGATTTTCAGAATTTAAGGTAAAGTTACTGCCCATTTTTACCCCTTTTTATATGCAAGTTTGATGGAGAATTCTGTATGTGTTTGTGTCAAGAACCATGGGGTAGTGATTGGAATCCTTGAGTTAAAATACTTTCTTATTATGTTTAAGGATGTTTGGGTATTGTATAGTTAAGGGTAAGGCGGGGCCCTGTCCCGACCTAAACTAAGTTTGTCTATCTTGTAGAGGCTTTGTAGACCAATGTTAAAGTAAAACTTAGTTATGTCTTTGCTCTTAACAGTTGTGGCCTCAATGGCCAGATCGTGTACATAAGTTTTGGGCCTATCTATGTTGGTCTTGTTATTCAGGCAGCTTATCTATAGTCAAAGCTTCTTAATTGTCATAGTTATATGCATGATGAATCACAGGTTATAAGCCGGTTCTCTCGGGCCTTTAGGGCATCGAGTGCCTGTCCGTCTAAATGTAATTTGAGGCGTGACAATCCTCATCATCCTCATAGTCATTAGTGCCATATATGATTAGCTCATCATCATCCAACGACTCCTGAAATGCCGGCCCTATCTTGCATATATACATTGCACTGTCAGTCAGTGGGTATTGATCGCTCAATGCCGCCATCTCCTCTTATGTCGCAGGTCGACCACCAATCCGCAACTGCAGCTCCGTCATCCCATACATTATTCCTATCTAACTATCATCTTGAGCATGTCGATCAGCATTAGAAAGCACCGGCCCGTGTGAAGTATCTTGGGGATTTGTCTTTGTCACATCAACCAATTGAATCACAAGGTATGGGACTCGGGTAAGGCATAAATCATGAACTTCTTTCTCAATATTACATTACCCTAGAAAGCGGATCTCCAATCATCCATAGGATAAATGCCATCTTTTATTGTTGTAAAATTTCATCATGTTATGCCTCAACACCGAAGCCACATTGATCGACATTCCCTTCATGAGCATGTATACCAACACTACCATGTCCTTAGTCACCTCAGTTGTGTGCTTGCATGATAGAAGAGTGCTACACATAAGTTTTAACCACACTCTTTCCTCTTGGTTGAAATATGCATAATGTAGGATGGCATATCGCCCAGTGTCTTTACTTCTTTCCCAATGACCCCTTAAACTTACCCCACAAAGTGTGTGGCGTATGTCTCGATATGGAGGCTCCTCTTTTATTTCCAAGTACGGTGATGCATCAACATGTGGTGTCATTGAGAATTCATTTAGGACCCGTGTGGTGAATCTGAGTAACTCTCCATGAACTATCACTTTGTGACTCTTGCCCTGATCCGTATCCCAATTTGCGTAGAACTCGCGAACCATAGTGAGGTTGCACTCACCCTGATCCTGGAATATGTATTGAATTCCAAACTGGTAGATCATCTCATGAATTCTGGGGAATTCTGCCTGCTACCACGCTTCATCCACATGTTGGTCCCCAAGGTACTTCGCTTCTTTTTGGGAATCAAACCAATCTTCCCCATAAGTTGCAAATAACTAATTTTCCAAACTTCCGTGGGTGTGCCCGTGGGATCGGTGGGGTTGTTGTCCTAGATAATTCACTTTTTCGGGACCTCTTGCTTCCCATGCCTTCTGTAACAGGTTTCTTTCCTCGTGGAGGCATTGTACCTACAATACACAAGTTACACAAATCAGCCCAGTACAATTAGAATTAGCCAAATCAGTGTTTTCATATGGTCATAACAACCCCACACTTAATTTGCTAGCAATGGTGTCTATAGGTTGATAACATGAGTTACTCAGACTTCCCTCTTTTAACACAAGTTTATTTTCATCATCCCACAACACCATATCAACCAAACAATTCCCACAAGTATATTCCAAACAATTCTCAAGTATTCACTACCCTTTCTCAATATGAAACACTATTCAAGGCCACAACTTCACTCAATGTGCTACAAATTCACCATTTTTTTCCATCTTGACGTTTTAGAGTGGCCCATATCTTTATACTACTTACTTTGCTTTACATAAATCAAGACCCAACAAAAAACAAGAAACAAAATTCGAAATCCACCATTACTAGTGTATATACGAAAAATAATCTTCTTTGTAGGTGCTTTTTTTAAGAGTCACAAAGTGATGGTTCGTGGAGAGTTACTCAGATTCACCACACGGGTCCTAAATTAATTCTTATGGACACCACATATTGATGCAGCACCGCACTTGGAAATGAAATAGGAGCCTCCATATCGAGACATACGCCACACACTTTGTGGGGTAAGTTTAAGGGATCGTTGGGAAAGAAGTAAAGACACTGGGAGATATGCCACCCTACATTATGAATATTTCAACCAAGAGGTGAGAGTGTGGTTTAAACTTGTGTGTAGCACTCTTCTACCATGCAAGCACACAACTGAGGTGACTAAGGACAGGGTAGTATTGGTATACATGCTCATGAAGGGAATGCCAATCAATGTGGCTTCGGTGCTGAGGCACAACATGATGAAATTTAGCCTAAGTTTACACCTACCAATCTTGATAATGGAAAGCATAAATAAAAAGTAGAGTGGGGTATAAAGTAAAGGGAGTTCTTACTTTGAGAAATTATGGGGGGAGCTTAAGCTTGAGGGGAGTAACAATGGAGGAAGAAGAAAGTTTTTGAGAGGAAAAAAGAGAGGGGCTGCGCTCCAATGTGAGGAATGAAGAAGATTTTAGGAATATTAGAGGTTTTAAAGAGTATGGACTTAAAGATTTCAGGTCTCGAGTTATTTGACCCTTGACCCACAACGATTTCACTTTAGTTGGATGCCTGGAATGGGCTTGGGTTACCGCGCCCAGGCTGTGCCAAAAATGATGCATTGGCACGTGGCGCATTGCGCCAGCACTGCGCCAGTCGAGGTGCTCAAAAGTTTTATGCGTGGGGAGGTGCACCTGTAATGTGCCCAGCTGGGTTTCCCCATGAGGCGGCGTGCTAGGATTCGCCATATGAGGCTCACAGAAGTTTGGTCCCTGGGGCAGTGCGCCAGGGCTCTTCCTGACCCCTAGGACGCAATTTTTTCATTACTTACCTCTCCCCATGTTGTCCTTAGCTTGCATTTTCGATTTTCTCTCTACAAAAACAATAAACCATTAGAAAAATGGTGGGTTGCCTCCCACCTAGAGCCATAGTTTCGGTCGTAGCATGACTCATATTTTTGTATTTTTATTATTTTTGTCCTAAACTATTACAATACATCGTGGGTTGCCTCCCATGCAGTGCCTAAGTTAACATCGTGGCACGAAGCACCTCAAAAATTATTCATCCAATCGGGTTATTGAGGTCTTCTCCATGTCCACAAGCTCAACCCAATAATGCTTCACTCTTTGACCGTTAACCAAGAATGTACCCATTTTGTCAGCCCTCCAAAGCTCAAATGTGCCATGTGGTGTCATTCTCACTACTTCAAATGGTCCAGACCACTTGGACTTAAGCTTTCCAGGGAAGAGCTTCAGTCTCGAATTGAATAGAAGGACTCTTTGACCAGGTTCAAACGAGCGAGGAATAATGTGCTTGTCGTGCCACCTCTTTGTATTCTCCTTGTAGAGCTTTGCATTCTCATATGCCTACAACCTAAATTCATCAAGTTCATTAAGCTGCAACTGTCTCTTCTGCCCTGCTAATTCTTCATCCAGATTCAGCTTCTTTATAGCCCAATAGGCTTGGTGTTCCAATTCTACCGGCAGATGACAAGCCTTACAATATACGAGCCGATAAGGAGAAGCTCCAATGGGCGTTTTGTATGCAGTTTGATATGCCCATAGCGCATCATCAATCTTCTCAGCCCAATCCTTCATTTGCGCATTCACAGTTTTCTCTAAAATCTGCTTCACTTCCCGATTCGATACCTCAACCTGCTCGCTAGTTTGAGGATGATACACAGTAGCTACCTTGTGACACACCCCATACTTAGCCAATAATTTTTTGAACTAGTTATTAATGAAGTGAGTTCCACCATCACTGATTATAGCTCACGAAATACCGAATCTCGTGAAGATATTCTTCTTGACAAACTTAAGCACCACTTTTGCATCGTTGGTAGGGAGGGCTACCGCCTCTACCCACTTGGACAAATAATCCACCACAAAAAGTATGTACATATTACCAAAATATGGTGGGAAGGGTCCCAAAAAGTCAATCCCCCAAATATCGAAGATATCCACCTCAAGTATGTTCTTCAAAGGCATCTCATGCCTTCTAGAGATAGCTCAAGTCCTCTGGCACTGATCACCTCAAGTATGTTCTGCAAAGGCATCTCATGCCTTCTAGAGATAGCTCAAGTCCTCTGGCACTGGTCACATCCTCCATGGTATCCCCCATAAGGAGAAGAATGACAACTCTCTAATATTTCTCTCACATGAATTTTCGGAATGCATTTTCTAATTATTTGATCCGGACCTTGTTTGAACAAGTAGGGCTCGTCCCACAGATAAATTCGAGAGTCGTTATATAGATTCTTCTTCTATTGTGTAGTGGATTCAGGGGTGTACACTTCACTCACCACTAGGTTGACAATATCAATATATGATGGTAGCTCAGCAACACTAAAAGCTAGGAGTTGTTCATCTAGAAACTCCTCTCTGATATGTTGTTCATTAGGCACATGAGACCAATCTTCAAACCTAGAAAAATGATCAGCTACTTGGTTCTCTGTACCTTTTCGATCCCTTATCTCCAAATCGAACTCTTGAAGCAGCAAAATCCATCGAATAAGTCTTGGCTTTGCATCCTTCATGCTAAACAAGTAACGAATCGCAGCATGATTCGTATACACAATCACTTTTTTTCCCATAAGGTAGGAGCAAAATTTGTCAAAAGAAAAGACTAAAACCAGCATCTCTTTCTCAGTGACTGTGTAATTCGTCTGAGCAGAATCAAGTGTCTTACTCGCATAATAGATAGAATGAAATACCTTGTCGACTCTCTAACCCAACATAGCTCCTACTGCAACATCACTGGCGTCACACATCAGCTCAAATGGCAGCTCCCAATTTGGTGCAATCAAAATAGGAGCTTCAATCAAGCGTTTCTTCAAATTCTCAAATGCCTTCACACAGTCATCACTGAAATCATACTTCACCTCTTTCTCAAGCATCTTGCACATTAGTCTAGATATGTTGGAGAAGTCTTTAATGAAGCATATGTAGAACCCTGCATGACCAAGAAAACTACGAACACCTCTCACAAAGACTGGAGGTGGTAGTTTCTCAATAACCTCTATCTTCACACGATCTACTTCTAGTCCCATTTTTGACACTTTATGGCAAAGGACAATGCCTTTTGTGACCAAAAAGTGGAACTTCTCCTAGTTAAGCACCAGATTCGTCTCCTCGCATCTTGCCAATACCCTATTCATATTCTGAAGACAAGTGTCAAATAACTTCCCAAACAATGAGAAGTCATCCATGAATACTTCGACAATCTCTTCCACCATGTCAAAAAAATATCCATCATGCACTTCTAAAATGTAGCCTGCGCATTAGAAAGCCCAAAAGGCATACACTTGAAAGCATATGTGCCATAATGAAAAGTAAATGTCATCTTCTCTTGATCCTCTGGTGCTATTGCTATTTGATTGTAGCCAGAATATCCATCTAAGAAGCAAACGTACTCTTGGCCATCTAACTTGTCCAACATCTGATCAATGAATGGGATAGGATAATGATCTTTCTGGGTGACTTCACTCAATTTCTTGTAGTCCATGCAAATCCTCCACCCATTGACTGTATGTGTTGGAATTATCTCATCCTTCTCATTTGTTACAACAGTCATCCCCTTTTTCTTAGGGACACATTGAACAGGACTGACCCACTTGCTATCTGAGATGCGGAACACAATATCTGAGTCTAGCCACTTGATCACCTATTTCCGCACTACATCATTCATGGGAGGGTTCAATCTCCTCTAATGATGTGACATGGTCTTGTACCCTTCCTCCAAGTAGAACTTGTGCATGCAAAATAATGGATTGATCCCATGAATGTCAGATATCTGCCACCCAATTTCTCTCTTCCTCTTTCACAATACTTCTAGAGCTTCCTTTACCAGTACTTCATTCAACCCGACTGTGATAATTACCAAAAGTGTATCATCTTCTCCCAAATATGCATACTTCAGATGAGGTGGGAGTGATTTTATCTCTAGCTTTAGGGCCTCTTTAATAGATGGCTTGGGAGAGGGTCCCAAAGGTCTATTAAGAGGCTTGAACTCAATAATACTAGAAAACACCCAGTTGCTTCCAAGAATTGAATCATTTTATATGCCGCTCCATCTCCATACAAATTTGTCCCTGTTAGGGCTCTCTCCAATGGATTTTTGGATGTTATGAGCAGTATCCTTAATTCTATATCTACCATAGTAATAGCTGATTAGTCCTCATATAATGCAGGCAACTTCACTTCCTTGTAAACATTAAAGATTTTCACCATGTCATGTGCTCTCATGGTGAGTTGCCATGCTGTAACATCTATCAACACTCTACATGTAGCCAATAACGGATGTCCCAAAATAAATGGAACTTCTGGGTCTGGTTCAAAATCCAAAATCACAAAATCCACTGAAAATATCAACGATCCAATCTGCACCAATTCATCTTCAATTATGCCCTCGGGTCTAGCCAACGATATGTCTGCCAACTACAGAACAATTGTGGTGGGGCGAGGACTATCCAATCCCATCTTTTTGAAGACTAAAGATGGCATTAGTTTTATAGATTCCCTAAGATGGCATAGTGATAGATCTATAACTTTCTGGCCAATAGTGATCTCAATAGTGAAACTTCCCAGATCCTTCAGTTTGGTTGGCAACATGTTCTGAATCTGAGATGTGCATACCTCTGTGAGAGCTACTGTGGCATATTCAGTCAACCTGTTCTTGTTTTCCATAATGTCTTTGATATACTTTGCATACTTCGGGACTCTCTAAAAAACATCTATGAGGGGGAGATTAAGGTGTACCTGCTTCAAAAGGTCAAGAAATTTCTTTAAACTAGCCTCCTCCCTTTGTTTGATCAACTTTTGTGGGAATGGTGGAGGAGGCTTCACAATAATTTCATCTTCTTTCACCTTTGTCTCTGCACTAGATTTAGCCTTTTCGGTTGCAACTTTAACCACCTTGGGATATGTTTTCTTTGGCGCCAGCTCTTCCAGTTCTATCCCACTTCAGGTGGTGACTATATTCACCTGCTTAGGATTTGGGTCAGTATCACCTGGAAGACCTCCCCTGAGGTCTCATATTTTGTGCTCCCACTAGCTGACCTACTTGCTATTCCAAGTTCTGGATGGAAGTTTTTTTATCTTTGATTTTTGTTTCGTACTTAGCTTGGCTTTCCTTGATCGACTTCAGCATGTCCTCTATGTTGCTTGGAACGGACACAAACTTATTTTTTCTAGCAAACTGTTGATTCTAACCTTGGTTCCTGAATTGATTCTGGCCTTGTTGGGTTTTATATGACAAATTGTTCCTCAAGTTTACATTTTATATATTGCCAAAATTCTGATTTCCACCTCTGAGCATACCCCATGAAATTCACCAAATCCAGATTTGCTGCACAATCTTCCGATAGATGGTCTCCCCCATGAGTATCGCAAAACGTAAGAGTTGTAGGTTGTACTGCATTCACTTGTGCCTGACTATTCCCAAGAGCTAACTTGTTGAGGACCGTAGCTATATTGCTCATCTGATTAGCCATAGATTCCACCTTGGCAAATAAAGTCATGTTGGAATCTACCTCAAGCAACCCAACAACCTTCTTAGGCGTGGCTCTGCTGGTGTCCGTGTTCCATTCCAGATTACTCTGCGTCATTCTCTACAAAAGAGTATACAACTAATCATACATCTTCTTTAGTGCCCGCCCGTCCGCTGCACAGTCTAACAAAATCTTTGAATGAGGATCAATACCTTTAATGAATGTGTGAACCAACACCTCGTTCGTGTGTTGTATTGAGGACAGTTCATAAGGAGGGACTTAAATCTCTCCCAAGCTGTGTAGAGATTCTCACCATCTTTCTGCCTGAAACTCAAAATCTCGCTCATTAGCTTAGCTGTATTCCCAGATGGAAAGAAATGCATCAAGAATTTCTGGGCCAAATCATTCCACGAAGTGATGGAGTTCGGCGGCTCAACTTTCAACCATCTCCTTGCTTCCCCAAGTAGAGAAAATGGAAACAGTGTCAATCTGACATTCTCCTCTGCAACCCCAGTTGGTATAATGTATCATTGATTTCTAGAAAATTCTGGATATGCTGCTGTGGGTCTTCATGTGGAAAGCCCGTGAACTAACCATTGGTGTGCAAGAGTTGCACCATATTCTGCTTAAGTTCAAAACGCTCACCAGGTGCTGGTTTTTGGATGTTGTTGGTGACATTAGTCACGAGTGGGATTGCCACATCGCGCACAAGCCTTGGTGCTGCCATTTCTGCAAGAACAACTTCTGGTTGCTCAACTATCGGTATAGGATTCTCAACCACCTCCTAAAACTTGATAGGATAAAGTGTTGCTGCCCTTCTCCTTTGTTGAAATAGCCGTTCAGGTTTAAGGTGTGGTTCCACTAAGTCTATCATTCTTGACAATGTGTTGACACTTCAAAGTCTGTACCTGCAGATTTTCAAAAGCTAAGATCAAGTTGTCAATACTTGAATAATAAAGCTGTATAAGAAAAATTAGAAATTTGCTAATTTCTAAGTCCCCGACAATGGCACCAAAAACTTGTTAGGAAACTTTCCACTCATACGCAAGTGTACGTGGTCATCCAAGTAATATAGACTGGTTAATCCAGATATCGTACCCAAGAGACTTATGATTTAGCAAACCTTCTAAATTATTTGTATACTGCTAAAATTACCAAGTATGAAAGTAAAAAGAATATGAGTTTTGTAGTACTGAAAGATCTAAAACAAAATGACAGAATTAAATGCAAGTAAGTAATGGTTTTGGTTCAAAGTTTAGAGAGAATTCCAGGGTTACAACTTTGTTACGCAATCATAAGTAGTAATCACTTGAAACGACTTGTTCGTTCACATAGTTGTTGATTTTGGGGTTGATTTTACAACAATGGTCTTTCGAGCCTCTAGTTGCCTATCCAAAATAGCATCACAACTACATCATTGAGCGGGGATATGACATCTTATTTTGAAAGCATTTATATATCTTCCCGTATAAACCAAGCAAGGTGTTCTAGGTATATTACTATCCTTGTCGCTAACCTACTCTTTACGTTACAAAAGAGAGGCCTTTCTCCTTATATTCCTCGGTCTATCTTGTTGATTCTTCTCCCGAGTTCACAATAAAATTATATATTTATCTTAATGGCAGCCAAGCATCAAAATACTAAACACAGGAATATAAGAACAACCAATAGTGGAAAATGAACTAATCAATCCAATATCATACTAAATAGTCATGCGTTTGTAGCCGTAACCCCAGAACAAGGGTTCTTAGCCACTCATGCTAATAAAAAACACAAATAACAATGTTTTCATCCAAAGTTATGGCTATGAAAAGGAAGAAGAAAATAAACCTAATGATGAATTCTAATCTCTGCCTTGTTCTCTGAAAATATGATCGAACCCCTACAAAAGACGCACAAGGTTCTATTTATAGGGCTTGGGAAATAACCCCTTTTCATTCTTGGATTCGGAATAGGAGAAAGTTGAAAAATTCTGTTGGGACAGGGCTGGCGTGCCACGCCATTGATGTGCCATGAATGGCACTATGAAGTTTGGGGGCTGGGGCAGCGCGCCTGTGATGCGCCACTGCCCGTTTTCTCTCTTTACTTGCTCTAGAGCATTCCGTTATGTTGCATCCAAGCTTTATTTATCTGTTTCATCATTCCATGATAGATTTCCCACGTTATTTTCCCTGCAAGCATCTAATCATGTGTCTTAGTACAACATATAGCAATTTAACTCAAAACACACAATATATAATAAGTAATGTTCTTAAAACATAAGGTAAACATGGGTAAAATACGATAAATGGGCATATAAATATGCCCAAGATCATAATTTTTCAAGCACAATTTTTTTTTCATTTTTATTGTAGTAATATAATAGTATTCAACCTTTCCTTTATTTGCAGTCTCAACATAATAGCCATTCTTGTAACTCTAGCTTGATTGTGGTCTAAGAACAAAATGTAAACACAAAATCAACAAAAATGTCTTAAATATCATGAATTACATCTTAATCACAACCCCAGGCAAATTTTATGATCATTCCTCCTATTCCAGGGCTTTCCCAGTATAATTCATCTAGAAACTACCAATTTTATGGTTATACTAGCGAATTATGGTCATGCAATTATGAATAAATAACTTTTAACCAAACCCAAAGGTTTTTATATCCCATTACCCCTCAAACACCAGATTTTTATATCTAGGGTAATCTAAACACACCCTAAGACCTGCAAACTAGCAATTTTATGAACTAGAAATTGAAATACTAGTTAGTGGGGATAAAAGACTTACCTTAACGAAGATTTTTGGTGGAAAACTAGTAGAATTTTCCCAAAATGCCACAACCCTCCCCAAAAAATTTTTGAAAAACAATGAACACTATTGGGGAAGTTTCTACATTTACAATGATTAATCCCGCTATAGTAGCACCACTATAGTGGCAGCCTCCTACTATAGTGGAGTTGACAGACTCTGACTTCCACAATAGCGGGAATTTCTATGCTATAGTGGCATCACGATAGCGATCGATCACCCGCTATAGCAAGTGTGGTGAGGTAAAAACTCAAGAATCCTCCCAGTTTTGCAAATTTTACAACACACCCTCAAACCATGACATCCCGGACTAACCCCTTTATGTCAAGTTCGATATCTAGGGTTCTACTCACCCGAATTAAATTTTGAAAGATCCTACCGACTCTTTAAGGCCTTAGCTAAAAGAAAAATAAGCCCAAACCTAATCAGTTCACCTAATCCTTCCTCGGATTGCCCTAGACTTCACCTCGCTTAGATTTTATTCGAGACTAGCTTAGCCTGAAATTTTCCATTCCCCAATCCAGAAGATTTCTAATTCGATTTCTCGCATGATTAGATCACCCATAACAACAGGAAGATTTTTTACAATCATGCATTTTTCACATTTTGAGATACTATTACACTTTTTCCTTGTATTCTGTATTTAGAGGCTTGTACCTATGACTACCAGATTTTGGGGTTGGATTCTCTTTTCATGTACTCCTACGTTATTGCTTATATAAAGCCTTGATAAAATTTAGTTTTGTGATTATTTTCTTTTGCTTAATTTCCTTATTCTATTAGAATAATGTTGGATTGGCTTACCTATCATGGTGTGTGTGGTAGGTGCCATCAGATTTGTGTTCCTAGAGTGGGTGACTTGACTAGATTGATCATAGAGGAGGCTCACAGTTCATGGTATTTAATTCATCCCGGGGAAACTATGATGTATGATGACCTGAAGAAGCACTACTGGTGGTGTACGATAAAAAGGGACATTGTGGAGTTCGTGGCTAAGTGCTTGAATTATCAACAAGTGAAAAATGAGCATCAGAGATAGGGTGGTATGACTCAGAGGATGCCTATACCTGACTGGAAGTGGGAGCGTATCATTATGGACTTCGTGGTAGGGTTGCCTCATACCTTGGGGAAGTTTGACTCCATTTGGGTGATTATGGATAGATTGACTAAATCAGCTCATTTTGTTCCAGTAAAGATGACCTACAATGCAGAAAAGTTGGCAAAAATCTACACTCGAGAGATAGTTCGATTGCATAAGGTACCCAGTTCCATTATATCAGATAAGTGTACTCTATTCACATCGCACTTCTGGAGTCTTATGCAACGTGAGTTGGGTACCAGCTAGACATGAGTACAACCTTTCACCCCCAGACAAAAGATTAGTCGGAGTGGATTATTCAACTTCTAGACGATAGGCTTCCAGCTTGTGTGATGGACTTTGGTGGTATTTTGACTAGTTTTTTCCATTGGTGGAGTTTTCCTACAATAAAAGCTATCATTCCAGCATTCAGATCGCACCATTTGAGGCCTTGTATTGAAGAAAGTGTCATTTACCAGTGGGTTAGTTTGATCCTTTCAAAGTTAGGTGTTGCATCCTAATGCACACACAAGTGTGCACGGTCATACAAGCAATATAGGATTGTAAGTCCAGATATCATACCCTCAGGGACTTGTCAATTAACTATTCACTAAATTAAACTAGTTCTAATTATTTATTCAAGCGGTAAATCTCAAAGAAATATTTATTAACGAAAGTAAAAAGAAGAAGTTAACTAATGAACAACTAACCAAACAAAAAGCAAGTTTTTACGTAATCAATGTGATGAAATCGATCTAGGATTATGGATTCGCTAACAATCATGTTGAGTAGGAAATTTTATTGACTTTTTTGTTTATCTAATTGCTGATTTCGGAGTTGATTTTACAACTATGGTCTTCCGAGCCTCTAATTGTGTAATGACTGGGTCTGTCGTTATGTTAATTTTTCCCGATTTCATAAATTTAGGGAAAATGGTTAAAAATTCATTCGGGGTAAGTAGGGTGACATCATAGAAAATTTCTAATTTTTTGGAAATAATCCAGGATGACATCACTCTGCTATAGCGGTATTTTATTCCGCTATAGTGAACCACTGTAGCGGAGGAGTAGAGCGTTATAGCGTAGCTATGGGAGGCAGTAGCCTCAGATGGGATTTTATTAAAAAGTCACTTCTCCTCAGTTGGAAAACATACGAGAGTTCCTCCAACAACCCTCCCAGGCTTCTCCAAGGATAGGGAATCTTTAGGAGGAGGGATCATGGTTGAAGGGACGTGGAACAGCAGATCCCAGGACCATCGTTCAGCTGGAAACGCACTCATGGAGCCATAAATGCACCATTGCAGCTGCTTGGTGCACAGGTAGGCTAGGTTTCATGAGTAGTTAGACCTATTTACTTTCCGTACTTATTGTATAGTGGGAACGGAGAATCCATGTTTTAGGCCTCTGGGCACGGACTCTGGCGGATTCGGGTTTGGTTATGTTGATTTGGGATATACGGAGTAAATGGCTGATCTTGTGATTGTGTTATGTGGATACATTATTTATATTGGTGTGATAAAATGATAGGTTAAGGGACTCGTATGTCAAAAAGGTTTGGGGAATCGGGGAAGCTCTTGGGAGCCACGGGAAACGGGAATAGGAAACTCCTAGGTGGGGTTTCAGGAATCTTTATGGCTTGAGACATAGTGGCGGTCTTTCTAAAGTAAGGAAAACGAAATTGGGTAGCTGCGTATATGATTAATTTAAAGAGAAATCGCTCGTTACATGTTCTAGAATAAAAAGGGTGAACCGGGGATAATCTTCGAATGGGATGTGATGGTTCGTTGTTATACCTGGAAAGGGGTAGGTGATGGCTTACGATTTCTGTGAATGTTTTATATTCTTGTACTCATATCTAAGTGTTTGTATGAATTACATATCTTAGGGAAGTTGTGTTGAATGTCTAAGGTTCCTGCTTTACAGTGTGATTTGAACGGTGTTTGCTTGTTGGTTTACAAGATGTTTGATCATCTATTTGACTGTGGGTTGTTGACACTCGGTTGGCTCGGGTATGATATCTGGTATGGGTATAACAAATAGTTGGCTCGGGTACCACGCTTGGTACCGGAATACTAACGGTTGGCTCGGGTACCACGCCTGGTAAGGGTTTACTTTATTGCATACTACATCGTGATTATTATATTGCATTGACTGATATTGGTTCGTTGAGTGGACCAGGTTGTTTTATTGAAATATGATAATTATTATTTTTTCCTTGGGTGAACCGGGCTGTTGTGGAATTGTAATGTTGATGGGCGATCCTTGAGTAGCCAGAAATTTATGTTATCTTTTGTTGAGTTAGTCTTGGATTAGACCGGGTTGATCATTGACACTTAGGTGTTGTTTAGAGGGGATCCCATGGAGGGTCAAGACTATGTAAGGAGGGCATTTAATTACATATATATATATATATATATATATATATATTGTCGTCTTGAGTGTGTCACTCGCGGTTGGGAACTACCGGTGGTAAATAAGCTAAGGGTTGGTCTTGGTGTAGACCGGGTTAGTCTGTTGAACACTAGGGTGTGGCTAGAGGATCCTTAGAGGGTCCGGGTCATGTACTGTAAAGATATTTAGAGGTAACTCTAGTGTTGTCAATAAATGTAGCAATGGTTGCTGGGTGGATTTCATGTGGGGGTTAGATTGGGAGGAAGACTGAGAGTCTGGGGTTGTTGTTTCTAGCTTTTGCAAACACATTAGAAGGTTTACTGGGGATCCGTGAAGGGGGCCGAATACTGGTACGTGAAGCCACGGGTATAAGTGGTGATTTGGGTAGTTAGCTGGGTTAATTTCCGGATGTTCGTTAGAACAGATGACTTAGGCAAGGGAAGGGCAGTCCAGGCATGAACATGGGCAGTTGTTAAGGATAAAGTGACTTGGGAAGTCTAGGATAAATTGACTTGGGAAGTCTAGGATGTGGTGATTTAGGAAGTCTAGGACTTGCTGACTTGGGGAGTCCAAGGTTAGTGTGACTCGAAAGTCTGGGGAATGAGGGGGTTGGAAGTGGAAGCACGTTGGAGGATGGAAATCAAGCTATGTTAATTACATTCATGTTTTTCCCTATTTTCTTATATGATGGTAGGAGTTGATTCGGGTCAACCGATGATGTCTACCAGTATGTGTGTTTGTACTGACTCTACTCTTGCTATACCTTTTGGTATAGTCTTGTTGCACGTTGGTGATGTTTCATAGGTTCACGGCGTTAAGGATCTCCAGCAGCTTATGTCTTTGATTTCCATGGCGGAAGTTGTGTCTTTTTTCCTCTTTTTGTCATCTTGTAGTAGCTCTTGGACCTGTTTAGACTAGATCCTAGGGAGGGTATTTTTTTTTGTATTGTAAAGGTTTTCCGCAAGTTCATAGTAGTCTATCTTTTGAACGTGTTTTGCAAAAAGGGATTTCCTCATGTATAAAAAATAGATTTATTCAATGGGTTATTTTAATTTCCACAAGTTACCTGTTGGACGGGTGGTAAGGGTTCGTCTATCTAGGTGGTTAGAGTAGGCTCCCGTACAACCCGGTAGGTTGGGTTGTGAAAAATGGTATCAGAGCCTAGGTTACCGGTCACCCAGTACAAGAGCAAAATGTTGAATAGAGTCCTACGGATTAGTGTGTGACTTCCACATCTAATCTTTGGGGAACTATAAGGCATTCTACGAATTGTCACCCTTCTTTCATTATTTCGTGCGGTTCGTACTTGCTTGTATGGGTTGAGTTCAATTGGTATCTCTCAATTCTAATTGGTACTCAGCAAGGTAAGGGAGGTCATCGTACTTCAGTTACGATAGGACAAGCAAGAGGAATTAGAACTAGAAACGTTCCAATTGGTATCTGGCCTGAGAGGCTATGGCAAGCATGGACAACCGATTAATGGTCATCCATGGTACAAGCGAAGGTGAAAACTTGTGAATTAAATTAATTGTGATTGTTTTGGTTGTGACTTCAAATTGAATTGTTGTGTGTACAGCTTTGTGTGACTTAATTGAAATGTGTGTGGATTATAATTAATATGCATGTGGAATCTACGGAAAGTCATCAAGAGAAAAAGTGGAGTGCCTTAGACTGTGGCGGTCTATTAAATGTCTTGATTTGAAGAGGGGTACTGCATGTTAGAAAGGGCTTATCATTGGTTAAGATGATAAGGGATTGGGAACTGTGACTGTAGGAAAGCTTCGGTTTCAGGACAGTCGGAATTTAGTTGGGAACCATGGGAACAAGGGAGTCATAAGTGTGTACTGGCAGGATGATATTGCCGGGGAACAATTAATTGTTGTAAATTCTTTGTAAATTTCGGTGTGTTTTATGATATGTTATGCTTTATTTTAATGCGTTTGGTGTCAGGAATGGTCTTAAGGGTAGTTTAAGACCATGGCGGGACTTACAGGTCGGGACAGTGGAAATCGGGAAGAGGGACGAGTGCATTTAGCTGGAAATCAAATTATTTGTACTGTTACCATCGGGACCGCTATAGCAGGAACGCTATTGCGGGAAGACCATCTGCTATAGCGGAGGTCATCAAGGCAGTGAACCTGCTCTGTTTTCCCCTGTTTTCGTCCCTTTTTGGGGACAAGATAAAAATAAGTATTAACAACAAAACCAGTGTGTAAAACCCAGGAAAAGAAAGACTATGTATATATATATATATGCAGGAAAAAGAAATAGTGTCTAGAACGGGCATCCACGTGCCAAAGTAAAAAGGGGAAAAGGGAAATATTGTCTTAAACAAGCCCCAAACGGGGGCAACCCAAACAGTAGTAAATCAGTAATAACGGGGGGAGTCTTAGGCCTCATCCTCGCTCAGGAAGGGGAACTCCTGCACGTCCTTGGTCTCGAGGGTGGGGAGCTCCTGACCTGGGGAATCACAAGAGAACATGACCTTGATGGTCGTCCACATCCGGGCAAACATGCGGTACCGGGAGCATCTCTTCCTCCTATCTTCTTCTAACTTTCTTCGGAGTACTGTATGTTCCTGAGCGGATGGGTGACGGGTTGCGCCTCCAGCGTTGGGATCCTCCATGAATCTCCGGACAGCTGCCAAATTTTCCTCCAGCTGGGCTCTAGAGATTGAGGGATGGGGATGGGACTGGGAAGGGGCAGGAGTGTCATTATCCTCATCATCATCATTGTCGGCCTCCTCCACCAGCTGACTGCTCCCTGCCTCATCCATCTTCCTCTTTTTCTTGGAGATGTCCTCTTCCCGGACTGGATCAAAGGGCTCATCCATGGTCACCTCTGCATCCGTGTGGTCCTGAGGCACACCAGCTGGCCTACACAGCTCCAAGACCAGCCCAGGTAGATAAGGGCCCTTCCTGTGACCCCCGTAGAATTATTTCCACTCGAAGATGATTTTCTCCCCCACATTGATGATAATCCTCTGCATGGCAAAAGCGTCACCAAAGCTCGGGCATAAGTAACGTCGGTCTGATTTCCTAATGGATGGATCCTCTGGGACACCAAGTTCATCCACCTCCTAGCCTCGGAGGAGAAGTAGACACTAGTAATGCCCTCGGGGCTGACCCAGTACACCTTGTCCCTAAATGCGGGGTCCACCAGAGTATTCCTCATCCAGGTCTTATCCCATAGCCGAGCCTTAGCCATGTACGCCTCATTTGATATGTGGGGCACCCCTAACACCTCATTAATGGTCCGAGCATTCACGGGAACATCCACCCCTCGTAGTCAGATGGTAGGATTTGGCTCATTCCAGCAGACCGTAAGGAGGATGGCATAGAACTCCCACACCCAGTCGGTTAGCAGGGGAGGAGGAGACACTAGCAAAGTTTCCCACTTGACCTCTCGAACATGGCAGTGGAAATCATCCTCTTTACCAGCTACCCCAGTCGTTCGACAGCCTCTCTCATAGCAGAAGCTGAATTTCTTGTAATCCATGAACCTCTCCCGACTAGCTTCGTTGGGGAATCTCTCATAGTCATATTCATGCACTTATTGTTCGCCCATTTGTTTTATCCTGCAAGGGTAAGAAAGGGACGGGATTAGAAGAGTAATAGAACACAAAAGGGAGGAAAAAATTTCTAAGTGTTGGATTGGGAAGGCCACTATTTTGCGACCTTCCGCTATAGCGGAGAGTGCGTCCGCCGTAGTGGGACCACTATAGCAGAGCCCAACCGCTATAGCGGTCTTCATCGTTCCAAACCTTCAAGGGGTGCATCAATGGCCCCCCTTATTCCAAAACTCCATTTTTGTCATCCCAAGTCCAGATCTACCTACCCAAGGTGCCCCATTACTGTTTTCTATAAAAATTTGGGCATTATAACTCTATAAATTGCCCTAATCACTACTTATGTTCAAGAACAACCCTTTACTTTCCCACCCATTTTTGGCCAACAATAGCATAATCCTTATGCCCAGAATGCCTTACATGCATTGTAAACGTAAGGGAAGCGTCCATGCTTTGGGAATCCGACAAAAATCCAACTAAAAATTTCAAGTTCAAACCCACTTCAAATAGGCTACAAGTTCCTAGTTTTCTACCACATTAAAGTACAAAATCGTGCAAGAGAGTAAGGGAAGGAGGGATTACGATTATTACCTGGAATTTTTGACGTTAGAAGTGGGATGACCGGGAGATGAAGTGGATTGTTTGAAAGGAATGTGGGAAGACTGAAGGGTGAAATTTGTTTCTCCCTAATTTCATTATGTTGCCAACCGATGTAAAGATCGGCTGTCTGTGATAGCGGGACTACTATAGAAGTGAATTCTCCACTACAGCAGACGGCCAGTCAGTTACTGAGATGGGAAAAGTTCTCCCGGGTCTTTTGAAATTCGTCTATCCCAACGTGATCCGATGCCTCAGATTTCTTGGGTGCTCGGGATTGGGACACCTGAAACTGTCCTTGTGAAGCTCGTGAATTCTTCATCGGGATGAAGCAATGGTAGATATTTCCTTTGGGAGGTGAGAGTCCAAGGTTAGTTTCTCTCCTCTGGTCTTATTTGGGATCGTTCGGGGATGAACGAGGGGTAAATTAGTATTTGTTGTAACGACCGGGTCCATTGTTATGTTAATTTTTCCTGATTTCATAAATTTGGGGAAAATGGTTAAAAATTCATTCGGGGTAAGTAGGGTGTCGTCATAGAAAATTTCTAATTTTTTGGAAATAATCTGGGCTGACGTCTTCTGCTATAGTAGAACCGCTATAGCGGAGGAGTAGACCGATATAGCGGAGCTACGGGAGGCAGTAGCCTGAGATGGGATTTTATTAAAAAGTCTTTTCTCCTCAGTTGGAAAACATATGAGGGTTCCTCCAAAAACCCTCCCAGGCTTCTCCAAGGCTAGGGAATCTTGAGGAGGAGGGGTCATGGCTGAAGGGACACAGAACAGCGGATCCCAGGACTATCGTTCAGCCGGGAATGCACTCACGGAGCTAGAAATGCACTGTTGCAGCTGCTTAGCGCCCAGGTAGTCTAGGTTTCATGAGTAGTTAGACCTGTTTACTTTCTGTACTTGTTGTATAGTGGGAACAGAGAATCCATGTTTTAGGCCTCTGGGCACAGAGTCTGGCGGATTTGGGTTTGGTTATATTGATTTGGGTTGTACGGAGTAAATGGCTGATCTTGTGATTGTGTTATGTGGTTACATTATTCATATTGGTGTGATAAAATGATAGGTGAAGGGACTAGTATGTCAGAAATGTTCAGGGAACTGAGGAAGCGCTTGGGAGCCACGGGAAATGGGAATAGGAAACTCCTAGGTGGTGTTTCAAGAATGTTTATGGCTTGAGACGTAGTGGTGGTCTTGCTAAAGTAAGGAAAAGGAAATCGGTTAGCTGCGTATATGATTAATTTAAAGAGAAATCGTTTGTTACATGTTCTAGAATAAAAAGGGTGAACTGGGGATAGTCTTCAGACGGGATGTGATGGTTCGTTGTTATACCCGAAAAGGGATAGGTGATGGCTTACGATTTCTATGAATATTGTATATTCTTGTACTCATATATAAGTGTTTGTATGAATTACATTGCTTAGGGAAGTTGTGTAGAATATCTAAGGTTCCTGCTTTACAGTCTGTGATTTGAATGGTGTTTGCTTGTTGGTTTACAAGTTGTTTGATCATCTAATTGACTGTGGGTTATTGACATTCGGTTGGATCGGGTACCATGCCTGGTACGGGTATAACAAATGGTTGGCTTGGGTACCACGCGTGGTACATGAATACTAACGGTTAGCTCGGGTACCACGACTGGTACGGGTTTACTTTATTTCATACTGCATCGTGATTATTATATTGCATAGACTGATATTAGTTCCTTGAGTGGACCGGGTTGTTTTATCGAAATGTGATAATTATTATTGGTTCCTAGGGTGAACTGGGCTGTTGTGGAATTATGATATTGATGGGAAATCCTTGAGTGGCCGGGAATTTCTGTTATCTTTTGTTGAGTTGGTCTTAGATTAGACTGGGTTGATCATTGACATTTAGGGTTTGTTTAGAGAGGATCCCGGGGTTGGTTCAGACTATGTAAAAAGGGCGGTTAATTACACACACACACACACACACACACACACACACATATATATATATATATATATATATATATATATATTGTCGTCTTGAGTGTGTCACTGGAGTTCGGGAACTACCGGTGGTAAATAAGCTAAGATTGGTCTTGGTGTAGACCGGGTTAGTCTGTTGAACACTAGGGTGTGGCTAGAGGATCCTTAGAGGGTCCGGGTCATATGTTGTAAAGAGATTTAGAGGTAACTCTAGTGTTGTCAATAAATGTAGCAATGGTTGTTGAGTGGATTTCATGTGGGGTTAGATTGGGAGAAAGACTGAGAGTCTGGGGTTGTCATTTCTAGCTTTTGCAAACACATTAGAAGGTTTAGTGGGGATCCGTGAAGGGGGCCGAATACTGGTATGTGAAGCCACGGGTATAAGTGGTTGAGTTGGGTAGTTAGTCGGGTTAATGTCCATATGTTAGTTAGAACAGCTGACTTAGGCAAGGGAAGGGCAGTCCAGGCATGAACATGGGCAGTTATGAAGGATAATGTGACTTAGGAAGTCTAGGATAAAGTGACTTGGGAAGTCTAGGATGTAGTGACTTGGGAATTCTAGAACTTGGTGACTTGGGGAGTCTAAGGTTAGTGTGACTCGGAAGTTTGGGGAATGAGGTAGTTGGTAGCGGAAGCACGTTGTAGGATGGAAATCAAGCTATGTTAATTACATTCATATTTTTCCCTGTTTTCTTATATGATGGTAGGAGTGGATTCGGGTCGACCGATGATTCCTACCAGTACGTGTGTTTATAGTGACTCTACTCTTGCTATACCTTTTGGTATAGTCTGGTTGCAGGTTGGTGATGTTTCATAGGTTCACGGCGATAAGGATCTCCAGCAGCTTCTGTCTTTGAATTCCATGGCGGAAGTTGTGTCTTTTTCCCTCTTTGTGTCATCTTGTTGTAGCTCTTGTACCCTTTTAGACTAGATCCTAGGGAGGGTGCTTTTTTTGTGTTGTAAACGTTTCCCGCAAATTCTTAGTAGTCTATCTTCTGAACATGTTTTGTAAAAAGGGATTTCCTCATGTATAAAAAATGGATTTATTCAATGGGTTGTTTTAATTTTCGCAAGTTACCTGTGTGACAGGTGGTAAGGGTTCGTCTATCTAGGTGGTTAGAGTAGGCGCCCACATGGCCCGGTAGGTTGGGTCGTGAGTAATTGCATATCCAGAATAGCATCACAACTACATCATTGAGCGGGGATGTAACTTATTCCAAATGCATTTATATATCTTCTCGTATAAACCAAACAAGGCATTCTTGGTATATTCCTATCATAGTCACGAACCTGCCTTTTACGTTACAAATGAGAGGCCTTGCTCCCTGTATTCTTCGTTTTATCCCAATGATTCTTCTTTCGAGTTCACAAAGAGATTATAAATTTATTTTAATGGTAGCTAAGCATTAAAATAGTAAGCACAAGAATATAAGAACAACTAATATGATAATCTTCACAAATCGAATCAAGAGTCTACTACATCAATCATGAAGCTACCATATTCCTAGAACCAGAAGCTTGACTCCACATAGACATGGAGAAATTACAACAAATCATCCAAAAAAAATGTAAAATAAAATAATAAAGGAGAAGAAAAGATGAAACCAATATTCTCCGGCCTCCACGGAAGCTACTAGCTCTTCGTAGGTCAAAAGTTCTCTAAAAATCGTGATTTGAGATGTATTTATGGAGTAGGAGGAAAATAACCCCTTTTCCTACTTGGATTTGGAGTAGAAAAAAGTTGGAAAATTTCCGGGTTTGGCCTTGGCGCACCGCGCCACCATAGCACCAACTTCAGTCTTCTGATGTTTGGGGCATGGGACGATGCGCCACTAACGCGCCAGCCACACCCATCAGTAGTTTGGGGGCTGAGCTGGCGCGCTAGCAATATGCAACAACCCAAATTTTCTTCTTTTGCTCTCTTTTTCTCCTGAAACTTTGCTAACTCCTTCCCAATGCTTTTATGCTTCCATTTTAGCTCTCATGGGTTGTATTTTTTCTCCATATTTTCCCTGCAAAGCATCTAATTATCACATATATTATCTTATAATCAAGAATATGCAAATAATCATAGGGATATACATCACTTTTTCCCTCAAAACAAGGCTAAAACATGGGTAAATGAGGCAAGCGGGTGTATAAATACGCCCAAGATCACCACCCCACACTTAAACCTTTATTCTTACTCGAACAAATCACTACACCACCCTACAAAATTTCACATCCTAAGATATCAATTGAACAGGTCTACTCATACCCAAGTTACCTAGACAGTTTAATCATGACCCCTAATCCACTTAACATGCATACATCAATCTTATTTTCACAGACCCTTCATTGAAACCACAAAACCTCTAAAATTGACTCTCCATGAAAAATAAGGCCAACATGATCATGTGTCAATATAGCCATCATTAGTACACTAAATTATCACAATTTTGTTCCCTCACATTTAAGAGAGATGTTCCTTGCTCACATCATACATACATATTCAAATTGGGGCATATAGATAAGAAATTCGCTCACTCTCTCAAAGAAAGTTTCATGCATACAAGACATACCATAGGCTTGCCCTTAGTGTAATACTTTATTAACAAAGTATCAAAATTGTAGGATCAAAAGGACTTTTACAGGTTGTAATGTCGGCTAAGGGGGTAGGAACACTTTGTCCAATAGTGACTACTTTCCCTATGCACTTTAAGACACTCACTTTAAACTTTTTCACTCTTTTCCTTATATCACCTCAACTTCAACTTATGTTCATGTTTCCCTTCAAACTCCCCCTTTTTTTCTTTTGGTTTATTGCGCTTAAACTTCTTTCACTTATTGGTATCAAGGAGATTTTTCTAAACTTTCTTATTATTATTTGTTTTTCCTCTCCTTACTACCAACATACAAATTATTTTTCACAAGGGCACCACATCTAATTCTTATTCTTACCACAACAAACTCCCTCTATCATTTTACCTTTTCTCTTTTGTTCCCTTCTTCCTTTAACTCTTTCAACTTTAAAGTGCGTTAGGGATTCTTTGGATCAAATTAATACAAGGTGATCAAATATAGGGGATAGGCTAAACATGCGACTAGTCAAAGAAATAGGCTTAAGGCTCAAAGGGGATTATATAAGAATAATTTAAAGGGTGGCACAGACAATACTCAAAAAGAAGTGGCTTACAAAGAAATGACTTGATCATATCCCACAAGTCAATACTATGTTTCATTTCATACACACACGGGGCAAATTCTAGATATCAAGATATGCAAGAAACACAACAAACACTCACCACACATGGCACAATGATTTGAAAATGGCTTCCTAAGACTTCATATTCACACCACAATCAAATTGAATGAATCAACCTCATTAAGCCCATCTTTAGGTTTTTTGAGTCAAGTTTCTAACTGATGTTTCCTACTTTTTGTGCTTCTTTTGAGTGAATTACCCATGACATCTAGTGTATACTTAGGCGAAGCACCTAGCATTAAAAAGGATATGGTTTCTAATCTTTCTTCTTCCTATGACTAATTTTCCCTCAAGACGGTCGTCATCCATCCATCGTCGAGAAAATTTCTCTACCTATGACTAAAAAAATAAAAAATAAAAACTCCTAAAAAAAAATAAAAACTACCTGGTTCAAAGGGCACCCTCTCGAAAAAGAACCAAAAAGAAAAACCAAGGGGTGAAGGAGATATGCCTTTAAAAAAACTAAAAAAGCTTTTTGTACTTTTTTTCAAATAAAGTAAACTCATATTGCATACTCACCCTAAAACTCACAATTATCGTAAGATTCCCCACCCCACACTTAAAATCATGCTTTTTCCCCAAAGCAATTTAAAGTAAAAGATGAAGAACAAGGGGTGAGAAATACTCCCTGAGGCCCTCTAGGGCCTAGCTGGTAGCATGTTTCTTCAATTTTATCAAGGGGCGAATGACCCCACACTTAAGCTTAAACCATGCTCCTTAGCTTTCAAATTAGGGTACTCAGACTTCCCCTAACCTGCAAAATTAAAACAAAAACAAAAATGTGACCATATATATAAAAAAAAAATAAGAAGCTACACTACCAATTGGATGGCCTCCCAAAAAGCGCCTGATTTAACATCGCGGTACGACGCCATCACTTCACCACTTTTCTTTCTACTTAGAACTTATGAATTGCACCCCTAACATTGCATCAAATTTTCTGCTATGCTCAAAGGATGGTGGTATAAAGATGAAGGGACCAAGCAAAGGATGTCGCATCTTGCACTTCTTGGCCCTTAAGTGAGGAATGTTGTTTTGTCTCTTTGGTGTGGAAAATTTTAGAATGTAAGGACCTTGTTCCTCATCTACACACTTCTCCACTTGTTCAGACAAATAAATTTTCATGTCCTCATCCAAACATAATGTAGAAAAGTGATTAGAATGCGGTCCAACATGTTCCAACTCAAAACTTGCATTATTTACGACATGCTCACTTTTGTGTACCTCCTCAACATCCGCACTAATGAATAAAGTATAGTTGAATGGTTCGAATTCCTCTTTATGCTCCACTAATTGGCCAGTATCCATAATAATTGGTGATTGGGCATCAGATTCCCCAACCGTTTTCTTCAAGTGATCCTCCAAGTCATGAATATCTGAGACAAATTGGTCTATCTCTTGTCTGAGCTCAACTCTTCCTACTATCAGTTGTGTCGTCATGTATGTAAGATTATCACAGAGAAACTCATAAAATTTAACTTTTTTTTCTTGTTCCCTTAGCCAAGATTGACTCACTATGTCTGCTTCCTCACAGCTTTCTCCAGGTAGGGACTCACTTTCTTTTTCTACTAGGGGTTCATCTTGCGCATTGGCTAAGATCGTAACTTGCTGATCAATACAAGTTTTAGCCATAGCCTGTATCTCCATGAGTTGGGAAGCTATCCTCTCCGTGTCTTTCCTCAATTTAATTGTGTCTTTCCTCAATTATTTTTGCTTATCCAGTATTTGCTTTAGCATATCAATGAGATGAGCCTCATGATTCACATCCTCCACTTCATTACCCCTACCAACATCACAAACAATAGAAAAATCATAATAGGGGCTCTGGGAATAGGAATAAGAGTGAGGGAAACCATTCGAATGACCATCCTGACCACAACATATAAGACATACATTAAATTCAAAAGATTGCCACCCTCTTGATTATAATGGCAATTGATATCCAGGTGGGTTCCTCCACAGTACTGACAAGGATTACCAATATATGGATAGTACTCATCATTCAACCAATATTTATCCCTAGATGTCATGTTAAAAAGAGTAGTAGAAAAAAAACTATCTATAAAAGAAAAGAATATATATACAAAAACTTAAATAAATAAAAAGAAAAAGTCTAATATAGATAAATAATTAATTTCTAAGTCCCCGACAACGACGCCAAAATTTGTTGTGTCCTAATGCACACGCAAGTGTACGCGGTCATATAAGTAATATAGGGTTGTAAGTCCAGATATCGTACCCTCAGGAACTTGTCGATTAACTATTCACTAAATTAAACTAGTTCTAATTATTTATTCAAGCGGTAAATCTCAAAGAAATATTTATTAACCAAAGTAAAAAGAAGAAGTCAACTAATGAACAATTAACCAAATAAAAAGCAGGTTTTTACGTAATCAATGTGATGAAATCGATCTAGGATTATGGATTCGCTAACAATCCTGTTGAGTAGGAAATTTTATTGACTTGTTTGTTTATCTAATTGCTAATTTTGGGGTTGATTTTACAACTATGGTCTTCCGAGCCTCTAATTGCCTATCTAGAATAGCATCACAACTACATCACTGAGCGGGGATGTGCCATCTTATTACGAATGCATTTATATATCGTCCCGTATAAATCAAATAAGGTGTTCTAGGTATATTCCTATCCTAGTTGCGAACCTACCCTTTACGTTACAAAAGAGAGGCCTTGCTCCCTATATTCTTCATTCTATCCTAATGATTCTTCTTCCGAGTTCACAAAGAGATTAGAAATTTATTTTAATGGTAGCTAAGCATTAAAATAGTAAGCACAAGAATATAAGAACAACTAATATGATAATCTTCACAAATCAAATCAAGAGTTTACTACAACAATCATGAAGCTACCATATTCCTAGAATGAGAAGTTTAACTCCACATAGACATGGAGAAATTACAACAAATTATCGAAAAAATGTAAAATAAAATAATAAAGGAGAAGAAAAGATGAAACCAATATTCTCCGGCCTGCACGGTGGCTCCTAGCTCTTCGTAGGTCAAAAGTTCTCTAAAAATCATGATTTGAGATGTATTTATAGATTAGGAGGAAAATAACCTCTTTTCCTACTTGGATTTGGAGTAGAAAAAAGTTGGAAAATTTTCGGGTTTGACTTGGCGCGCCATGCCACCATAGCGCCAACTTCAGTCTTCTGATGTTAAGGGCATGGGGGGATCCACCACCAACTTGCCAGCCACACCCATCAGTAGTTTTGGGGTAGGGTGGTGCGCCAGCAGTACGCCACAGTCCAGATTTTCTTTTTTTGCTCTTTTTTTCTCCTGAAACTTTGCTAACTCCTTTCCAATGCTTTTATGCTTCCATTTTATCTCTCATGGGTTGTTTTTTTCTCTATATTTTCCCTGCAAAGTATCTAATCACATATATTAGCTCATAATCAAGAATATGCAAATAAACATAGGGATATACATCACTTTTGCCCTCAAAATAAGGCTAAAACATGGGTAAATGATAAGGTATAGATTCATTCTGGGATTCAATTGATAAGGTAAAGTTGATACAAGATAGGCTCTTGGAAGCCCAGAGTAGGCAGAAAAAGTTATGCTGATAGTAGGGTTCGCGACCTTGAGTTCATGGTTGGTGAGTGGGTTTCGTTGAAAGTATCCCCTATGAAGGGTGTGATGAAGTTTGGAAAGAAGGGAAAGCTAAGCCCAATGTTTATTGGTCCTTTTGAGATTCTTAGGTGCATTAGGGAGGTGGACTATGAGTTAGCGTTGCCTCTAAGTCTTTCAATCGTTCATCTTATTTTACAATTCTTGATGTTGAAGAAGTACCATTCTGATGGTTCTCATGTGATTAGTTGGGATTTGATAGATTTGGAATAAAATCTGATCTTTGAGGACGAGCCTATAGCTATTTTGGATAGGCAAATTAGGAAGTTAAAATCCAAGGATAAGCATCAGTGAAATTTCAGTAGAAGCATTATCCGATTAAGGAGGCTACTTGGGAGATAGACTCGGACATACGGAGTAGATATCCCCATTTTCAACAGTTCAGATACCTTTTTTACTCTTAAGTTCAAGGACGAACGTGTGTTTTAGTGGTGGATAATGTTTTGCCCCTCCCCATAGTTGTATTAGGCTATTTGTGATTTGAGGGAGTGGGTGGCATGGTTCCCTAGGTGTTTGCTTGGTTTTTATGAGTGTTTTTCATTTTGGAAGGCTTTAAAGTTGAAATGGTTGACTTTGGTCAATATTCAGAGTTCAGAGCATTGTACGAGAATTTTATCAGTTTTGTTAGCTCTAGAATGTCATTTTTAGGATAGTAGCACTATTTTGGGTCTCGAAGCGTCCGATCGCATTTTGGATAGTTGGTTGAATAGTTAGAGATTTTTGCCTAGAGTTAACTTTGGTCAATATTCATTGATAACAATCTCTGTTAGTGAATCTGACGATTCCATTGAGTCTAGAATTTTCATCTAGTAGCATTGTTGGTTTGTGTTCCTGGATGTTCCGAATGATTTCGAGGGTTCATTTGGAGAATTTTCTTGTCTTTTCTATTGCTGGTATGCTCATCTGGTATCAGGAAAATTCCTTCTTCGTGTACGCGGCCAGACCAGTACATTCATAATGAATGAAAAACCTTAGGCATCACGTACGCGGTGGGAGATCTGCGCACGCGATGAAGAAAGTCGATGGGTTGTGTCTTGTATTTTATTGGTCTTTGCGCACGTGATTATATCGCCATGAACACGATGGGTCCAGGTCGATAAGATCCGCGTATTCAATGGGGGTCCTACGTCTGCGAAGAAGGACGACTAACAATGGTATAAAATATTTTCTTTTTCGGCCATTAAAGTCATACCTCATTTTTGGAGCTCTAGAACTCAATTTTTTGCGATTTTAAAGTGGGATTCTGAGATATTTTCATTTGGGTATGTTCTTAAACTATTTTTATACCTTCCCCGATGATTAGTTCATGATTTCTCCTTCAAATTGGAATTTTGGGGTTATCCCGGTAAATTTAAAATTTGATAAATTGATGATTTTAAACTCATTTTTAACCCCTTTTTTGATGAAATTTTAGATTTGAACTCCTCAATTTATGAATAAATTGATTTTCTTATAAATTTTTTATTTTTCCCTTTTATTCTCGGGGTTGACTTTTGAGTTAACTTTTAAACTCAGACTAGAAGTTTAGCAAGATGGGTGTTGTTGGACTTGTATTTACGCATAGAGTTTATTTTTGATAGAGTGGTTGCATTCGGAGGCTATTCGGAAGGGCAAGACTTTGTGTTGATTTTTGCGAGTTTTCTGTTAAGGCAAGTTGAGACTTTCTTTGACTCTCTTTCAAAGTATTTATGTGTTATGTGTAAATTGGGGAGTAATGGAGATTTGGGGGTCCTATATAGATGAGGTGACAAATATCTATGTAGGTTCTGGTATGTTAAAACAAGGGTTTTAAAATCATATTATTTAAGTGAATTGTATGTTCTTCCTTGTTCTTCGTGATTAAGTGAGTTTGGCCTTGTGAGCCTGGATTTGAGATATTTGTGTATTTGGCCTCGTGAGCCCGAATTGTGGTGTTGTGTAGCCTCTTCCATTGATTATGCATGTTCACTCATATTCATATCATGGTACGATTAAATGACTATTTTTGAGAAAGGTTGATTTGCAAAGACTTGCATGCCCGATGGAAAAGTGTTCTAGGTAATTTTACTGATTTGGATGCCCGATGAAAAAGTTGTCCAGGTGATTTTTACTGATTTTACTTGCATGCCTGATGGAAAATTATTCCATATGGCTCAATGGGAAATGGTTCCAGATGGAATAATTATTTATTGCCCGATGAAAAATTATTTTGGGTGGGTATATGAACCTTGTGAGTCTTTCATGGGTCCTAGCTAGCTATACAGAGCAACAGGTGTATAATGTAGCATACATTGCATCACATTACATCCATTCGCATCATTCTGGATTGTTAGTTCTTGTTATTGTGTGGTATGAATGGTGGTTTATCTTCACTGATTTTAGTGAGAAACTGTAGACTCTGTTATTGTTCTTGCTCTATTATTGTGAATTATCTGTTAGGCTAGGTTGGCTTTTCGTGTGCAAGTGTTGGAAGATTACTTGATTTCCGTGTTTTAGGTGGTCCTTATCACTACTTTGAATTAGGGTCAGTCGAGAATACTGATGAGTATACGTGACCCCGTACTCATGCTGGTTTATATCTACACCTTATGTACACGTACTGAGCTGACACTTCCTGAACACTAACTCTGTGTTTGGTGTTTCAATTCTCTCCAGAGATTTTCGAGGTAGTAGTTGATGTCCTTAGTGTCTAGCAAATCTTCTTCTATCTTAGTCTTATGCATTTTCGCATTTTGACATACTGTTAGACTGTAACACCCCAAAAATCCTAAGCTAATACCCAAACCTTTTTCATGAGTGTAATGATCATTTCTCTAGTGTGGTGAGTGATTTAGATGCGAATCATGTTCATAAGAAACTCCTTTAGATGCGAATCATGTTCATAAGAAACTCCTATCATCAAGTTAAGTTGCAAGCACCTCACCCAAGTAAGTTTTCATGTAAGACTAAATTAGGTTCAAATTCAATCGATCATTCCTCCTAAAATATAAAGAGTTAGGTGGCCTAGTATCCACCAAATTAAATGTTTTTGAGTTTTCTTTCCAATGCCACTGACTGCGCATTAATCCGAGTCCAAGGTAAAAAGTTATGGACATTTTACTGCAGCACTTTCAGTGACTACGGATGGGATGATGAACCGTGGTTCTGAACCACGGTTTGTACCGTGACTCTTGATTTCTAACCTGAACCTTAAAATTTTCATCTTCAAAACCACTGGTTGGTTCATGACCTGTAGATCAAAATCACGGTCCATAGAATGGCCCGTGGTTTGTCAAAATTCATTTTTTCTTCCCTAGATTCCACAAGTGACTTGACTGGTCATCATTTTGAATGACGGTTCGTCCTGTAACTCGTGGAATCACCTTTAAAGACGTACCAAGTCCTCTAAATTCCATGAGTAGAGTGACGACCCGTCAACTTATTCCACGACCCATCCTTCCATCCATAGTTTCTGAGGGTCAGAGGATCCTTATTTCCTAAAGTCAAAACCATGAGTCACAGGACGGTCCGTCGTTCAGAATCACAGACCGTAGAGTGACTAGTCTTAGACTCTTAGAAGTGGTTCCTGAAACCACAAACCAGATGACGGTCCATCATTTACTTTGACGGTCCATAGACTGAGTCGTGGTCCCTGAAGCCGAGTCATTTTATCAGTTTTTCCAAGCTTAAGTCCATGGATATTTTTGTAATTTTCCACTCTTTTAACTCCTATACTAAGTCATTTTAAGCCTATTTAGAAGGGTTTTTATTCCCACTTGGCCTAAGTTCTCTCCCATTCTTTCAACCAAGTTCCAAAAGAAGAAAAGGAGTTTCATCCTCTCAAGCTTCAAGTTAAGGTTTCAAGCTCCATAGCAAGGGATTTACTCCAAGTCTCTATTCTTCTCAAATTCTTAGTGGTCTAGCTTCAAATAAGGTATGTGGATATTCAACAATGTGTTTCTTACACCTTTGTGCCTAAAACCCCTAATTTCTATTTTGATTTCATGAACTTTCAAATTAGGGTTCTTATCCAATTCTTATGATTTCGCTATAAATTGCCTTCTCATGATTCTATTATGAAGTTTATAATAAATTGCATGAATTTGAATGGGTTTTTATATTTGAACTCCTATTTTATGAATTGAAGGCTAATTATGGTAAATCATACGTGCATGAATTCATTTAAGTAAATTGGATATTTGATATCATGTATTTTCAAGAAAGTACATGCCTAGTTCCTATGTTCTATGAAAATATATATTATTATGAAATTGAACTAGAGACGTGCAATTTTTTAAGTTATGAATTATTATCCAAGGCAAGACACTCGATGTGCCATCAATGCTCATAAATTATTTTCTAAACCAAGATTCGTGAGTAGTGTGAAGATCTGGGTTATGAACATGTTTATGAACAAGTTTTGACATCTAGATATGTCACATGTATGTGAGCCTCATGCTATATATATATATATATAAACATAAATATATATATATATATATATGTATATTGGGAGTAGTATTTAGCACTGAGTTGGACCGGGTGAGAGTACCCTTAGTCCCAGAACTACGTGCCACCGTAGGTGCCCTCTGTGGCTTATGACAGGATCCTGGTATGACATGGTTCTAACTTTGGTCAGTTAGGACAACCTTTTTTAGTGTGGGTGCATGACACTGGACTCCATGTAGCTCAGCATAGTTTATGTTGGTTAAGATAAACTCCCACATGATTATTTTCAAGCTATGAAGTTATATGATACTTTACTTTGAATCTTGCTTTACTTCATGTTTAATGTCTTATATCTTGATAATTTCTTATGCTATCTTTTTTTTACGAACAATCTCATCTTAAGCATGTTTTAAGTATGTTTTTATTATGATCATACATATCTCACATACTCGGTACATCTTATAGTACTAACGCATACTTTGTGTTGCATCCTCTTGATGATGCAGATTCACGTTTCCTTCCTCAGGCTCGTGGCTAGGGACCGCAGGCCATTTCCAGTTAGTGTTGGTGAGTCCTCATTATTCGAGGGATAGTTATGATTCTAGCTAGTTTTTGATTATTTACTTTTGAACCTTGAGTTAGCTAGGATCTTGTCCTAGCAACTCCTTATGTCATGTGTAGAGGCTTTTCAGACATAAACAGTATTCGAGTCTCTTATTTCGGATTGTGTCTCATCTTGACTTATCCTTTATGTGTTGAGTTGTCTAACTTTATATATATGCTTCTGCCATGTTTCCTTTATGAATGACTGAGTATGCTATGACCAAGGGCTAACTTGGGACACTCGTGGTCCTAGGTCCCATGTTACGTCCAGAGGGTAGCCTCGGGGCGTGACATAGACTCTTTTCCTTGTATTTTATATTTAGAGGCTTGTACCTTGTGACTACCAGATTTTGGAGTTGGATTTTACGTTCGTGTAATCCTATGTTATTGCTTATATGAAACCTTGATAAGATTTAGTTTTGTGATTATTTTCTTCTGCTTAACTTTCTTATTATGTTATAATAATGTTGGGTTTGCTTACCTATAGCGGAAAGTGTGACAGATGCCATCATGACCAGTTTTGGATCGGGACACATAATTGAAATGTATTTAATATAATACAAAGTTTCTAGCCATCAAATAAGGACATTAAATTCAATGTAAAATAATTAATATAATGCAGATTTTCGAGCCATCAAACAAGGACGGTAAATCCGACGTAAATTTTTTCAATATAATGCAGATTTTCTAGCCATCAAATACACTTTAACTTAGGAAAGTAATAATAAATAACATAATTGGAATATATTTAATATAATGCAGATTTTCTAGCCATCAAATAAGGCAGTAAATCCAACGCAATAAAGTATGAACCACTATATAAATAAAGAATCATAAAATTTAAAAAAAAAAATAAGAAGCAAAATCATATTTGTTTTAATTTCAACATGAATAACTTTCATTTCTTTGTGTTTTTTGCTTCTCTTCTCCTTCTTAATACATCAGTAGAAGTTGTTGCTATCAGGATTGAGGATGTTTCAACCAAATCATTAAAAATCAAAGAGATTTTTCAATGTATGGCGGAATTAAGAGCTTCAAGAAACTTTATGCCATCCTTGCATGAAGTTCCTTCAGGAGGAAATCCATCACAGAACATTCCTCCTCCGACTTCTGATACGTCCAAACTCAATGTATTAAAGAGTAAACTTTAAAGAGGAAAGCTTCATATGGTGTAATAAGAAAGAACATTGATTTTGAGAGCAAGTTCTTTTAATTTAGTCATTCGATTATGAAAAGAAAAAGGAATATTGATTTTATTTTGAATTTCCTTTTATTTGTCCCAATTTTGTTATATTAATTTTTTCGTAAATATAGTGATGTTATATCTCTTTTCTAGTGTTTCTCACCATTTTCTTTTTTTTGAGTTCTTTAAAAAAAAACAAAAACTAAGTTGAAAAATCTCCAAAAAAAAAAGAAAGAAAAGAATTGTCTTCACTCCAATTTATATAACGTAGTTTGACTTAAATATGACATAAAATTTATATAATTATAAGATTTTTAAAATTTGTAATCTTAAATATGCCATAACTTTTGTATCCTTATAAAATCTGGACACTTTTTTCACTCTGCTGAGAAAGAAAATGAAAAAAGAGCTTCACATTTTTAATGGATAAAAAATCTGAACATTTTTTTCCCCATTTTTAGTTAAAAAATCAGTCAAATATTGAGAACAAGAAAAACTATGTGCTTGTAAGCAAATTCATTTAACCTTATTTGACAGATTTAGTAGCACTGACTTTAAGCTTCATTAATTTGAAAGAACTGTAAACAATAAATTAATTTCAAATTATTTTCTTGAGACAAAATAGAAAAAAGAAAAGAAAAAAAAATATGATCATCTTTTTATGGTATTTTTCACATATTTGATTATTAAATAAATTATACTAAATGTTTAATTTCTTTTTATCGATAGCCAGCGTCAGGAACAAAATATAATAATTAATTTTTGCTTTTTCGAAAAATGAAATTTATCAAGAATAACATGCATAATTGAATAAAATAATAAAATTTTAGACGGTTTCATATAGAAAAAAGAATATGCATGTAATGACCCTTCCGGTCATTCCCGCGTTTACGCTGTTCGTGTAGTGTTAGAGCTTGTCTGTAGGGATCCCAAGTCATTTATGGCTTGCTGGGACTGGTGGTTTGGTGCCCTGGCCGTTCATTTGGTTTTTATGTCCGTTTTCTTGTTTTAGAGCTGAGTCTTAAGAGTTGAGTTATCTAAATCGTGCGATAGTGATTTGTGATCGTAGGTCCTCAACTGACCTTGTGGGAAGGTCGATCCTGATTTGAGGTGTCGTAGTATTTTTTATGATAGGGTGTCCCTGTTTGATGTAAGTTTATTTTTATTACCTTCCTAAAATATTTGAAATTTTTATGAAAAATACTTTTGTTACGGTGTAATTGTGTATGTATTTATTTTATAAGAATTTCATAAGTTATTAATATTATAACGGAGATAGTAAACTTAGTTATGTTGAAAATTATTATTATTATATAGTAGATTTTATTTGAAATGATTTTTTATGTATTATGATATATTCAAAAAATTATATTTATTTTACCACGATCCTATGCAATACCAAGTACTTACATAATGAGATAAGGATAATTTGGGTGATGACGCCTCCACTTCCACGTGGAAGTGGAGGGATAGTGCAACTATTAAATGCAATAAATGAGTGGCATAAGAGGTATTACTTATATATATAAATTAGTTAGTTAGACAAATTATGATTAACTTTACATGTCGGCAGCATTTCCATTATTTATATATATGCTAAGGTGATCTTTTCATTCATTACTTCCATTAAAACATTAGTTTAAAGGTCCAATGTGACTTGCTACATTTCATATGTGTATGATTGAAGAAGTTTAGGATAAAGATCATTTTGACAATTTATTCGGTTACCGAAAGAAAATCGATTATCTACGTCAAGTTATTCAAGCCCAAATTCGAGTTTGATTTCGTTTCAGAGCTTCTCGGAGCAGTTCAAGATTGGAAATAGTCGTTCTAGCAGCTTGTCAACGGACGACAGGTAGGTTACTATTTAAATTTTTTAGACTTCACATATATAATGTCACGCCCCGAGGTTACCCCCTAGACGTAACACGGGACTCGGGACCACGAGGATCCCAAGCTAATCCTTGGTCATAGCATTCCCAAGCATAACAAGGATAAGACATAGCGGAAGCATCATAAGAGAATCCAAATAGGAAGCATAATCATATAAAAGAGAGTCGAATAAGAAGTACAACTCAATAGTCATCTCATAACATCTATGTCTGAAAAGCCTCTAATTCTATCATATAGAGTTGATGGGACAATACCCCAACTAACTCGACAATCTAGTACGTAAAGGAAGCATAAAAACTGAAATAAGGCCTAGTCCTCGAACTAAGAGGACTCACCAAAGCTGACTGAGGGAGTGGCCTGGAGCTCTAGCCACGAACCTGAGAAGGTATGTCTGAATCTGCATCATCAAAGGATGCAGCGCAATATGCATTAGTACTATGGAATGTACTAACTATGTGAGCAATGCATAAATAGAGTGAAAAATGCTTTAAAACGTATTTAGGTAATTCCATGCATAGTAAAGATCGTGAGAAGATATCATAGTGGAAATCAAATCATAAGGCAAAAGCCAACTTCAAAATGATGTTTCATAAGAGAGTTCATAATGCTTAAAAACTTAAAAGGAAACATACATACGGGAGTTTCTTATAACCGACATGAGACCATGTGAGCTACATGGAATCTAATTGTATAACCCCAGTTAGTAAAGCTGACTTTGAACCCTGCCAAGGAACAAGTCACCATACCCAACTATATAACCCTAGTTGGCAAAGCTGTTCTATGCCCCACTCAGGCAAGGACACCATACATGAAGACGTGGATCCACTCTCTCTAGCCTTTAAGGCACATTTCATTTCATAACCTACGCTGGAAACGTAGTTTCTAGGACTAAGGCCAATCTCACCCCGTCCAACTCGATGCTAAATACGACTCCCAAACTATATGCATACATATAGCTCATAATCATGAAGGCATACTCTCATGCCAAATATTGTTTGTAGGGGCATACTCTCATGCTAAATCTTATTCATAAGGGTATACTCTCATGCCAAATCTTATACATAAAGCCTGAAAACACATCGGGTATCATGAAACTTTCATATCATTGTTCATAAGCTTATAATTCAAAAACATGCTTTTCTTTCTAAATTCATACTTGAAGAATTAGGCATGCAATTTCATAAATACATAAACGCCATGATATCTAATCATGCCAAGTTTCTCTTGAAAACATGCAATTTCATAGTTTCATGCTATAAATCAACTTTCATGCTTGGGCTTTTAAAACCAATAAGAGAATCATACTTAAATCATGAGTAATCAAGAAGAAACCATGAATTTAAACATAGAAACTAATTTCATAAGCTTTCCCCAATTTTAGATCAAAACCCTAGTTTCATGAGTTCATAAATCAAAATAAGAATTGGCCTTAAAATCATGAGTAGGAAACCACTTATCGAAATCCATGCAAAACCATGAAATTTAGAGTTAGAATCCATAGAAGAATCATGAGGAAATAATTTTTGAAGGACCCATAAGAATTGAGTAAGAACCCTAGTTTAGAAATCCATAAGTTCAATTTTAGAAGATTGGGGTTTTGGGCATAAGGGTGAAGGAATCCCTTATTGAATACCCACATACCTTGGTGGAAGATTACCCAATTGATTGGAAAAGAATTAGGAGACTTGACTTGGAGATTGGAGACTTGAGCTTGAGAGCAACTTTTCCTCTTTGAGTGAAGAATGATGAACTTAAGAGGGACTTAGGGTAATATGGGTGAAAACCCTTTCTAAAAGTAGTCAAAACAACTTCACTTAATACATAATAGGTTGAAAAATGACCAAAATATCCCTGGTAATTAAATAAGAAAAGGCTGGAAAACAATCAACCTTCAGTGACCACGGTTTGGTCAACGGTCCGTACTTCGGGAAGATGGACCATCCTGGGAGCCGTCGTTTCTGGGCACTTAAAAATGGGATGCTAGATCTTAGGGATAACGGGTGGAAGGACGGACCCGTCGTCTAGAAGGGAGGGCCGTCCTTCAACCCATCGATCCTGGGTACTGGAATAGGAACTTCTGAACTTCGAAGGACGAGCATCTGTGTAGTTGGGAACGACGGTCTGTCATCCAGAAGGATGGACCGTTCCTCAACTCATCATTTATGGGACCAACTTAGGGATCCTCTAAGACTTGGATGACGTGCTCATAGGACGGACTGTGGTTCCAAACCACGAACCGTCATCTGAGTCATCATCCCTGGAAACATGGAAATTTTCTAAGATTTTAACTTAGATAGTTGGATATGTGCACGGGTGTTACAATATCCCCCCCCCCTTGGAATCATTCTTCCTCGAATGAAGGCTAGACAACAGCTAACCAAACATCAAAACATAGAAATCAAGGGGTAATCATGAAACCACAACTTTTCAACTTGAAAACATGATAAACTAACTTCGTAAAACATGGATGCATATTAAAATCATGAGAGGAACTGACGGAGTAGAATCGAAGGGACATATTAAGGAGGAAACTACTTCCTCAAGCTGAAACTTTATCAAAAAGAAAAGGATAAGGGTACTTGGCCTTCATGGATGATTCTGCTTCCCAAGTAGTTCATTCATCTGAGTTCTAAAAGATGAAGTACTATCGTGGTAATCGACTTCTGATTGAAATAAAAACTGAGTTGGTTTCATGAGACACGTATGCATGCTGGGAATATAAGATCAGCTAATGGGATAGGAACTAGATATCGAACATGATATTTTGTCTTGGATGAGAGTAGGAACTCAGCTAAAACTCATAAAGCACAAACATACTCTAGAACTCACAGTTAACCGAAAGGGATACCAAACTGAGAGAAGTAGACATACGGGAAGACTATTCTCTTCTGAATACCACTCCTACCATTTGCAACTAACAACCTCAACAGTGCACATAAAGGTACTAAGGTCTGAGTCTAATCACCTAATTCTCCATGTCTAAGCCTATCTCGACTAAACCCCTTGCTTCTAGAGTTATCTCCTAAGAATGGTATTCTTTCTTATCACAACAACCAACTAATCCAGGGATCCCCAACCCAAGGGTCACTAGTTGCGTAAAACAAATATCCATATGTATCCCATCACGATATTCAAGCTTATAACTATGGTCACCTTATGGTTTTGTAGCTTACCCTATTTAAGACTTCCCTCCTTTCCCTTATCATAACTAGGAATCACAAATTCAAGAACTTCTACAGGAGGACATACTAGACTACCTCTTCTAACTATTTCGCATGAATAATCCTTACCTCATAGTTCACCCACACCTAGAAGTCATGGTGGAAAAAGTACACTAACAAGGAAAAAGGAATTTGCTACCTCCCAGCTAGGCTACTACAAGACCTTCTTCCCTAACACTTACAACAACATAAACCAGAATCATTGAAAGAAAGAGTTGGAGTAGGAGCGTCACGAATGAAGGATTACAGATTGATCTTGACTTACACTTAGCATGATCAAGACACTCAAGGTGGGGCTTGGGGAATTGAGCACAATAGGCATGATCACTTTACATACTGGGCACGTAAGACATGAGTTAGTGGGGATCACCACCCCTCATCATCAAAGGCAAAGATCAAAGGGCTTTAGAATAATAAATCATAAGCGTGAATCGTTTCAAGAATTAGGTCTGACCATATACATGGCGTAACTTGCTTTGATTAGCCATTGAGGTATTTCTGAAGACTGACTGAGAAAACATAACTGAGCATACTATGATACATGAGTTTACATACATAACGGACCTCGGGGCATAAAGCTAGGATTAATAGACTCGCAGATTAAGAGTAGAGTCATTGTCTGAAGAAATCACTTGTCATTCTAGAAACTGAATATGGGCGTGAATCTTGATGGAGTGCCTAAATTAAAATATAACCATGGCGCTGACACCCAAGGCTTGCAAATGGTATCGTAATGGCGGGAGTATACTTAGGACGCTAGGATGGAAATAAGCTTTTGCCTCCCCTCCTAACTTTGTTCTATCACCACCTGAGCCTCCAATATCTGACCTATTCAACATCCCACCATCTCCCCCTTAGATTCATGCTACCTTTCTAAGTCTATGGACCTCTCACCAACCTGTCAAAGGAACTATGATCGTTTTACCCTAACACAATATACACTACTCCAGAATCTAGACCGAATACCCACTTCCTTCTATGGTTTATGATCTTCCTTCGCCTAAAAGTCTAGGCATCAACCCTTTTATCTTCACTTTGTTCTAAGTTAAGACAACTCACCACCCTACCATAATAGGGGTCTAGGGACTATGGATGCAAAAAGGAAGGAAATCTGGTGACGTACCTGATTCAACTTCTGAAGGAATACCCTGACCCGGCTGGCTAGGCAATGAAAGGAATTGGTTTTGGAGATGAACATCACAGTTGCTCCGCTTAGATGAAGGGAAATTCCTGATCCTATGGACTAACTGACCACACCTAAAATACCCCTCCTTGCCTACAAGGCACACACCTAAATGTAACTTACCACAACTACTACAATAAGGGTACCTGAAGGTCTTTGGATCCTTATGGTGACACGACTGAGAATCGAGGGCAGGTGTGTTAACTGGATATGGGGTTGGTTCGGATGACTTCTGCTGAGAAGACGATTGGTTCCATGTTTTGGTCTTTTTGTTCTTTCTCTTCCTCTTCTTTAGTTTCTCTTTCTCATTCAACTGAGTTGTCATGGCTTGAGCCAACATACAGATGGCTTCACAAAATTCGGCATCCGTAACCTCATGATCTAGAGTGGTTGGATTAGCATTCCTCATGGGGTTTCTTCGTGGAGACATTATCTGGAATATGTAAGGAATGGTTAGAAGGGTAAGTAGAGTCAAACTCTATCGCATGATAGTGAACATGAAGAAGTGAAGTTTTTCCTAAAACACCTCGTAGCCTCCCTCTCATTGGTGTGGCGCACTTCACACCCATAAAAGAGACTCTACTTAGTGCAGTTTTTAGACATCCTAGGACACTTGAACCTGAGTCTCTGATACCAAGTTTGTCACACCCTGAGGTTACCTCCTAGACTTAACACGGGACTCGAGACCATGAGGATCCTAAGCTAACCCTTGGTCATAGCATTCCCAAGCATAACAAGGATAAGACATAGCGAAAGCATCATAAGAGAATCCAAATAGGAGGCATAATAATATAAAAGATAGTCGAATAAGAAGTACAACTCAATAGCCATCTCATAACATCTATGTCTGAAAAGCCTCTAATACTATCATAGAGAGTTGATGGGACAATACCCCAACTAACTCGACAATCTAGTACGTAAAGGAAGCCTAAAAATTGAAATAAGGCCTAGTCCTAGAACTATGAAGACTCACCAAAGCTGACTGAGGGAGTGGCCTGGAGCTCTAGCCACGAACCTGAGAAGGTATATCTGAATCTGAAGGACTATGACTTCACTATTTTGTATCATCTGGGCAAGGCAAACATGGTAGCGGATGCCTTGAGCTAGAAGATGGTGAGTATGGTTATCCTAGCTTCATTTCCAATTTTAGAGCAATCGTTGGCCTTGAACATTCGGTCTTTGGCTAACCATTTAGTTAAGCTTGACTTATTGGATCCTAGCAGAGTTCTTGCCAGTGTTTAGGTTCATTCTACCTTGGTTGATCCGATTAGGAGCTGTCAGTTTGAGGATCAGCGATTGTGTGACCTTCATGATCAGGTTGTTCGGGGTGAGGCCAACCGAGCTACTATAGATTCAGATGGTGTTTTGAGGTTTGATAGTCTTTTGTGTGTTCTGAGGATTGGTGATTTGATTCAGTTGATTCATCATGAGGCATATTGTTCAAGATATTCCATCCATCCTGGTGCAGCCAAGATGTACAGAGATTTGAGATAGCTTTACTAGTTGAGTGGTATGAAGTCAGATATAGAAGAGTTTGTATCTTGGTGCTTGAGCTATCACCAGGTGAAGGTCAAGCACATGAGACCTGGTGGTTTGATTCAGCGGTGTCACGACCCGATTTCTCGGTCATGATGGCACCTACAACCCCCGGTAGGTGAACCAATCCCTGTAGCCCAGAACAGCTAGTAATGGGCTACTATCTAACAAATAAGAGAACAAGACGAATAAAATAGATAATAAGAATGTAAATATATACAAATGCGGAAAACTAAACCAAACCCCAAGACCTGGTATCATAGTACAGAGCCAAACTATATACATGGAGTACAAGTAAACCAAAACTATATATACAGATGTCTCTGAATGGTAATAGAGTACATGAAGCAAAAGATAAACTAAAGCTAAGCTCCGATCGCCAAGAGCTCACCCTCAGCCTGAAGTAGTCTCAACAGATCTCCAAGCACGAATCACAACGGTCTAGCGGCGATGGCCCACGCTAGGATCTGCACCCAAAGATGCAGGGGGTAGGGGTGAGCACCAAATGCGAAGCATAAGGTACCCAGTAGGTATCATAGGCCGACTGGGCACATATAAGATAAAAGCGCAGTAATAGACAGAATAGAAGCAAGCAGTCACAGAAATCAACGAAAGGTACACAGGAACTAGCCCAGAGGGGAAATCAACAGAACCACATGTGAGGCTAGCAAGCAGAATATACACACCAAAGGCACAGGTGAAAGTAAGAAATAACGCACCTGGAATCCTTGCAACAACAGTGTATACAAAATAAGTTTACGGAATGGACGGTATACCGGTAACCTCAAGTGTAAGAAGAAGAGAGAAGAGTAATAATAGGCATGCTCAAGACATGAATCAATACTCAACTAATCATATCAACCTCAAATCCAGAAACTAACACCCTAACAGTACCAATCTCATACTTATCCATAATAGAGAAACATTCTATAAGTAAAAAGCAAAAGTCTACCTACAGTCCCTCGGCCGCCCATACAACCGAGGAACACAAACAAGTGAAACAAACCCTCCGGCATCCCATACTACCGGAGCGTACAATCAGCAAACAGCAAACAAGGGTGGAACCTCGAATCATGAATGATATGATGCATGAAGATCTCAAGTGCCATAGTATCTCTGTATGTACCTCCTCCGGCGCCGATCCGGCCCAGCAGGTAGGTTCCATGGAAGGACTCTGTCCGTATACCTCTACTCCCCCGTATACCCCTCTTTCGGCACACGCAGCCCGTAGCCCCTGGCCCGGGAAGCAAGCGTCCAGGAGGTCCTCGAACCCCATTACCAAAAAACTCAGTATCAGAACAAGTATCAAGATAGAGTCCCGTCTCGATATCAAAAGATATAGAACCAGTCTCAAATATGCATGCCCAGACCCCGTCCAGGACTAAAAAATAGTAGGAAAATATCTCAAAAACCCCTCCAAGGGTGCCCGGGCGTCGCCGGGTCTAAACAGTAAAAAGTCATCTCATGTGCTCGGTCCAACCGAGACTAAAAAATCATATCAAGTAGTAAGAAACTCAACTAGCACTCCGGCCCTGCCGAGTCTAGTGATAATCGTAAAACTGATGATTTAAACCACAAGTGAAATCAACCATTTCCAAATCATTTCCATCAAAAACGGGCCCCTCGGGCCATGCAAGGTTTAGAAAACAGTGTCAGTAGGCCCAAAGCCAAAACCACTGTAAAACATCGATAAAACCTCTTTATATGCATGGAAATGATATGCTCACACACAACAATAGCTGCCCAACAGCTTACCATCAACCTACCGACCCTGCACAGGCCCACAGCTACTCAGCAAGCATAACCAGCCTAGAAGGATAATTCTATGCCCGGGACTCGCGGACATTCCCAAAAATCCCACCTTCTATGTTCCAGAGTCAACAAGGCCTCGCAGGACCACAAGGGTAAATAAAATATATCCGCAAATACTACAAACAACGGAGGAATAAAAATAAGCGGACATGAATAAAGCGGTCAAGGTCTGTGGTACCAACCTAATAAACCAACCCAAGGATGCCCATTAATACAATTTTATTCTATATATGCGGATTCTAGGGAAATTAAACCGTAACCTACCTGTCGTCCGACGACAAGCTGCTGAAACAACGATGTCCAAGCTCGAACCACTCCGAGAAAACCCAACACTAAATCGGAATCGGACTCGGATTTGGGACGGAATAACTCAACTAGATAATTGACTTACTTTATCAAATATATTTTTCTCACAACAAAACCTCTCACGTGAATGAGTATTTAATACTGTGCATAATTGTATGCAACAGTAATATACATATATGTATAAAACTTTCAGCAAACAGTGATAAGGTGCATATGTATGACACAGTAATATATCACTTTCACATTTGCTGGCAACCTTAGCAACATATATATGCCATTGTTAAGTGGGACAAGTGGCAACATGCTACGTTATTAGCAATATGTTGTCCACCTCTTTTACCTCCACGTGGGGTGGAGGTGGCAACCTCTCACCCCGCTAAGTATAAACTCGGGTATTGCGTAAATTCGTGGTAAAATAAATATAATATTTTAAATATACCATAATTAATAGAAAATCATTTCCAATAAAACCTACTATATTATAATAATAATTTTCAACATAATTAAATTTACTATCTCCGTTAAAATATTACGGAGTATAAAAACCTTATAAAATAAATACTTAAACCATTAAAATATTTTGAAAAGGCAATACTAATATAGTTTTTACCAAATTCAACTTTTAAATAATTATTTCAAATACACGCACGATGCTAATGAAGTTCTTAAGTTTAGGCTCGTAATTCGCCTACGCACGATTTCAATTATTCAAGAATTCTCTCGGGATCCTCCCTTATATTTTATCACTGTTTCGGAACTGAAATGGCATTTTAAAACGTGAAATTGAAGCTTAAATCAGGTTAAACCCGACCCGATTCGCGACCCGGTTCGCAACTCGTTTTCTGCCAGACAGTCCGCGGTAAAACAGTCATAACTCTTTGCTCCGAGAATATTTGGACGTGCGGTTTTGTGCGTTGGAAACTAGACTCGTAGACCTTCGATTTGGTATTTTGGGGGACTTCTAACTCTTTATATATTGGGAGAAAATCCCCGAGACATTTGACCCAAAGTTCAGGAAATTTGTTAAAGGTCTTACGATATCTTTTGTCGATTTGCTTGACTTCAAACTTAAACGTGGAAATGACCGGAAGGGTCATTACAAGCGGCTTCCCATTCCTGAGTAGAAGTGGGAAGGGATCACTATGGACTTTGTAATTGAATTTCCTCGTACTTCTCGAGGGTTTGACCCTATTTGGGTGATTATTGATCTGCTGACTAAGTCACCTCATTTCTTGACAGTTCAGACTACTTAAAGTGCAGAGAGGGTAGCTCAGATCTACCTTCGTGATATTGTTCGGTTGCATAGGTTCCCAGCTGCTATCATTTCAGACCGTGGCACGCAGTTCACATCTCAGTTTTGGAGGGTTATTCAACAAGATTTGGGTACGGAGGTTCAGCTTAGTACCGCATTCCACCCTCAGACAGATGGCCAATCCAAAAGGACTCTTCAGGTCCTGGAGGACATGCTTTAGGCCTGTGTTCTTGACTTTGGAGGTTCTTAGGATCAGTTTATGCCTTTGGACGAGTTTGCTTATAATAATAACTTTCATTCGAGTATTGGCATGGCACCTTTTGAGGCTTGGTATGGTAGGCATTGCAGATCGTCGATTGGTTGGTTTGATGGGTTAGAGTCTAGACCGCAGGGTACATAATGGCTTTGTGATTCCTTAGACTAAGTACGAGTGATTCAGGATAGACTTCAGGAAGGTCAGAGCAGGCAGAAGAGCTACACTGATCATAGACTTCGTGCCTTAGAGTTTAATATTGGTGAGTTGGTGTTCTTCCGTGTTTTTGTTATGAAGGGCGTGATGAGATTTGGTAAGCGGGTATAGCTTAGCCCAAGGTACATTGGGCTATGTGAGATTCTTCAGAAGGTTGGTAGTGTTTCTTACATATTAGCTTTGCCTATGATGTTTTCAGCCATGCACCCGATTTTCCATATATCGATGTTGTAGCGGTATGTTTCAGACTAGTCTCATGTGTTGCGGTGGGACACGGTTCAGTTGGATGAGAGTTTAGCCTTTGCTGAAGAGCTGGTAGATATTTTAGCCAGAGATGTCAGGAGAATGAGGTCCAGGGAGATTCTAGTTGTTAAGGTTCAGTGGAGGCATCATCCAGTTGAGGAGGCTACCTGGGAGACCGAGAGAGATATGAGAGCTTAGTATCCGCAGTTGTTTGAGCCTTCAGGTACTTCCTTGTCCTTGACTTTGGAGGAGGAAAGTCCTTTTTAGTAGTGGATGATGTAATGACCCTTCTGGTCATTCTCGTATTTATGCTTTTCGTGTACTATTAGATCTTGCCGGTAGCGGCCCCAAGTCATCTATGGCTTGCTGGGACCGGTGGTTTGGCACCCTAGATGTACATTTGGTCTTTATGTTCATTTCCCTATTTTAGAGCTGAGTCATAAGAGTTGAGTTATCGAAATTGTGCGATAGTGATTTGCGATCGTAGGACCTCAACTAACCTTGTGGGAAGGCTGATCATGATTCGAAGTGTCATAGTATTTTTGAGGATAGGGCATCCCCGTTTGATGTAAGTTTTATTTTTATTGCCTTCCTAAAATATTTTAAATATTTATGAAAAATACTTTTGTTACGCTATATTTGTGTATGTATTTATTTTATAAGAGTTTTATAAGTTATTAATATTTTAACGGAGATAGTGAACTTAGTTATGTTGAAAATTATCATTATAATATAGTAGATTTTATTTGAAATGATTTTTTATTTATTATGATATATTCAAAAATTTGTATTTATTTTACCACGAACCTAAGCAATACCCAAGTACTTACATAATGAGATAAGGATAATTTGAGTGATGACACCTCCACTTCCACGTGGAAGTGGACGGATAGTGCAACCATTAAATGCAATAAATGGGTGGCATAAGAGGTATTACTTATATATATAAATTAGTTAGTTAGACAAATTATGATTAACTTTACATAACGGCAGTATTTCCATTATTTATATATATGCTAAGGTGATCTTTTCCTTCATTACTTCCATTAAACATTAGTTTAAAGGTCCAATGTGACTTGCTTCATATTAATATGCATATGATTGAAGAAGTTTAGGAGAAAGATCATTTTGAAAATTTATTCAGTTACCGAAAGAAAATCGATTATCTACGTCAAGTTATTCAAGCTCGAATTCGAGTTTGATTTTGTTTCGGAGCTTTTCGGAGTAGTTCGGGCTCGAAAATCATTGTTCTAGTAGCTTGTCATCGGACGATAGGTAGATTATGATTTAACTCTTTTATACTTCGCATATATAAGATATAATTGTACTAATTATCATCCTTGGGTTGAGTTTATTAGCTTGATACCCCAGACCTTGTTTGCTTCTTCATGTCTGTCTTATTTTTGCTCTGTTGACTGTAGTATTCGTGGTAGTTGATAGTATCACCCTTGGGGTCATATGTGGCCTTGTTTTTGACTCTGGACCATAAATGGTGGGTTATTTGGGAATGTCTATGAGTCCCGAACATCGATATTGTTATTATAGAGCTGGATATATTTGATGTAGAGTGATTGGAGCATGTGCAAAGCCGATTGGTTGATTGTGAGCCATTGGGATACATCTTGTGTTTGATCATGCCATTATCATGCATATAAATAGGTATTTCACATATTTTACTATGGTTTTGGCTTCGGGACTGTTGTTATAGGTTTTCTAAACCTTGCATGGCCTCGATGACCCATTTTCTGTAGGAAATGGTTAGAAAGGGTTTGAAATTATTTCCATGGATCTTCTTGGGGTAAAAGGAGTTAAAAAGGTGATTTTACTATAGTTTTTTTCTATTAATACTAGACTCGGTTAGACCGAGCAACAGATTGGATTTACTACCTTTTTAGACCTGGTTATGTCCGGGCACCCTCTTTGGGATTTTTGAGACTTGATTCACTGATTTAGACTTGGGTAGAACCCCGGGCATGCATTTTTTAGGTCTGGTAACTTATTTTGATCTGACTACACTTCGGGCGATTATATTGAGATTATGAGGTTTAGTATGTGGTTTACGAGTAGACCTCCATGGACCTTGTCGATCCAGACCAGGGGCTATGTGCTGCGAGTGCCGGAGGAGGGGTGTACGGTGGAATTGAGGTACTCGGTAGAATCCCTTCCATGGATCCTGCCTCTATTGGGCCTTTTAGGTACCGGAGGGGGGTAACATATGGCACTACTATCACTTCGTTTGAGCATATCATATCACATCATGCATATTGTGTTTGGATCCACCATTGTTTGTTGTTTGCTCAGTGGACGCTCCAGTTGTATGGAATACCGTAGGGTTTGTTTTCACTTGTATGTGTTTCTTGGGTGTATGGGCGCCTGTGGGACTTTAGCTAGACTTTTATTTAATCTTATTCTATTGCGATATTGATCCTGATTATGGTTTTACTAGCATGACTTAGTTTTAATCTTGTTTTCAACCATGTTATCGTTATTTTCCTTTCCTTCTTCCCGTTTATTTGAGATTACCGGTATACTTCCTTCTTATATAACTCTCTTTATATATTGTTATTGCATGGACCCCAGGTGCATTTCTTTCATTCCTTCACCTATGTCTGTGAGACTTATATTTCTATTAGCTAGCCTAGCATAATTGTTTTCGCCTTGTGTCCTTTCTGTGCTAGCTTCCATGTGCTAGTTCGTTGTTTATGTGACTACTTGTTCCTTTTGCTACTGTATTATTGCTTTTATATCTTATATGCACCCAGTCGGCCTATGATACTTACTGGGTACCTGTTGCTTTGCAATTGATGCTCATACTACACTTCTGCATCTTTAGGTGCAGATCTGTGTATGAGTTCTCGTTGCTGACCGCACTGCCTCGTGCGAGGTGCTTTTGGACCACTCGAGACTGAGGGTGAGGTCTTGCGACCTGCTTAGCTTTTAGTTCATCTTTTGTATTATTTACTCTTTTACTATTCGGAGATATATGTGTATATCATTTTGGATCCTTTTGTACTCTGTATACCTAGTTCCGGCTCTTATACTATAATACCAGGTTTTGGGGTTGGTTTAGCTTCCACTTATATATATTTGTATTCCTGTTGTCGATTTCTTCTTTTATTTCCCTTGCTTCCCCATGTGTAAATTGTTCTCCCGCTTAAATGGTTGATAGTAGCCCATTATTAATTGTTCCATGCTATGGGGATTAGTTCACCTACTAGGGAGTTGTAGGTGTCATCATGGCGAAGAAATCGAGTCGTGACAATGCCATAGTGTTTCTAATGAATTATATATTACTAAAACATCTCAAAAAGTAAATTAATCTTGCCAAATGCAATTGTAATACTTATTTTTCTTTTTAGTCTGCTTCAAAAAATATATTTTATCCCTTTTTGACAATTCTTTAGTTCCAACTTTCCATATGACATGTTTAAGACCACAAGATTAAAGAACATTTTGGTACATTCTACGTATCTTTAGTTTATGACTACAAGATTCAGAAGTCTTCTTTGTAAGTTCTTGTTTCATTTTGAATGTGTAAATTAAAAATATATCAATACATTGATTAAAAAATAAAATATTATATATAAATAAAAAATATTACATAGATGTTGGATTGAAAATGAAAAAGCCAAAAAAGATATTGCATAGGATAAAGGAGAAAGAAGTCATTTTTTTAAAATTGAGGGGGGGATTTGATTTTTAAATCTAAATTAGAGGGTGTAAATGATTTTCACCCAATGTGAATATGCACGTATATGTCATCATTTATTTCATATTTGTATGTGAAGGGATGAAACTATTTCACTTCAAAATTGTTCACGAGGGTAATAATCTCCCCACTTCCTCCCCCTCCACCTCCCCTCAAAGAAAAAGGGGTTGTTTGATTATCCAAGATGGGATATACAAGAATATTTCATAAATTAGCTATTTCATTATTCTAGTACAAAATAATTTCTGAAATTAATTAATATTGATAATGAAATGTGGGATAAATTATTTTATATTTTATCCCAAGATTATTATTCCTCACTCCACCACTCAAATAATTCCTAAGTGTATAAATTAAAAAGTTAAGTATATTGTAAAACTAAGAACAAAAGAACAATATGAAGAAAAAGACAAGAACAATAATATAAGAGAAAAACAATATAGATAATCTTTTTTCTTTCAAGTGTCTCAAACATCATCCTCGAAATCTATATTTATAGTGTTACATTAAGGAACATCACATTAATCTTTGAGGAGGTGGGAAAAACTATAGGGTTATGGATGATCAATAAGGAGAATAGAGGTTACTATTTATCAAGGAGAAGTTATACCTACAAGTTATGGGCATCCACAATTAAGATGATAATAGTATGTTACATGTTGCGCCCCGATTTGTCGGTCATAATGGCACCTACGACCCCCAGTAGGCGAACCAATTCTCGTAGCCTAGAATAGTTAGTAATTGGCTACTATCTAACAAATAAGTGGAAGAACAGTTTAATAAGCAAAACTAAGGGAACAAGATGAAGAGAATAGATAATAGGAATATATATATACATATGCGGAAGCTAAACAAAACCCCAAAACCTGGTATCATAGTATAGAGCCAGAACTATATATATGGAGTACAAACTATCCAAAATAATATATACATATATCTCCAAATGGTAATAGAGTACATAAAGCAAAAGATAAACTAAAGTAAAGCTCCGGTCGCCAAGAGCTCACCATCAGTCTGAAGAAGTCCCCTAAAGATCTTCGAGCACGAATCACAATGATCTAGCGGCAATGACCCACACTAGGATCTGCACCAGAAGAGGTAGAGTGTAGTATGAGCACCAATTGCGAAGCAACCGGTACCCAGTAGGTATCATAGGCCGACTGGGGATATATAAGATAAAAGAGCAGTAATAAGAAAAATAGAAACAAGTAATCACTGAAAACAACGAAGGAGAACACGGAAGCTAGACCAGAAGGAATAAAACCAAGATAAAACACATGGCTAGCTACTAGAATACCAATCACATGCGAAAGAAAGAAATACGTACCCGGAATCCTTGTAATAACAAGTATATAAAAGGGTTTAAAAAGTAGGCAGTATACCGGTAACCTCAATGAAAAAAAGAAGGAGCAGGCGAATGAGGGAAGTCATGCTCGGATACAGAATACTATCATTCGAATAAGCATACTAATCTCAAACAAGATATACCAACTGGACACCAAAGTACAACCTTATCAAAGCCAATGTCGAGTAACCATAGTAGGGACAATATTACGAGATAATAACAATAAGAAAACCTAAAGTCCCACGGGCGACAATACACCCGAGGAACACAAGCGAGTGAAGACAAACCCTCTGGCATCCCATACTATCGGAGCATACACTCAGCAAACAACAAACAAGGATGGAACCTCAAACAATATGATAATATGATGAACTAGGTGTAATAATAGTAACGTATGTTACCTGCTTTCGGCGTTCTATATGGCCCAGAAGACAGGATCCATGAAAGGTCACACACAAATACCCCTACTACATCGTATACCCTCCCTCCGGCACTCCCAGCACGTAGCCCCTGGCCCAGAATGGCAAGGTCCATGAAGGCCCCCGACTAACATACTAGATGCCCTGCAATCTCAAAAATCCCCAAGTAATGCCGCCCGGAGGGTATCCGAGTCTAAATTAGTAAATCAAATGGTTCTAGTGCACGGCCTCATTGAGCCTAGTATTATCATGGAAGTTATAGTAAAACAAGCCTAGCCCTCGGCCCCGCCAAGCCTAGTATTATTACGGAAGCTGTAGTAAAAGAAGTCTAGCCCACGGCCCCATCGAGCCTATTATTCGTAGAAATAGTGATAAAACATCATTTTTATTTTCTCTTACCCCAAGAAGATTCGCTAAAACGGTACTAAACCTCTTTGCAATCATTTTTACCAAAAATAGGCCCCATAGGTCATGCAGGTTTTAGAAATCATTTAATAGAAGGCCTGAAGCCAAAACCATAGTAAAATTATGCAGAAACCCTCTATATGCATGATAAATAGTGTACACAATCACAAAAGTGGCCCACGTCCCATAATCAACCTATCAGCCCTCCACAGGCTCCAATAATTCTACAGCACAGATAGCCAGGTCTATAATAATAATAAAGATGTCCGAGACTCACGTACATTCCCAATAACCTACCATTTACGTTCCAGAGTCAATACAAGGCCACACAGGACCACAAGGGTGATAATATCGTCTATAACAAATACTACAAACATCGGAGGAAAAAATGAATTGAACATGAAGAAGCGATCAAGGTCTGTAGTACCAAGCTAACAAACTCAATCCAAGGATGCCCATTAATACAATTTTATCCTATATATACGAAGTTTAGAGGAGTTAGACCATAAACTACATGTCGTCCAATCAAAAGATGCTAGAAAGACAATGTCCAACCTTGAACCGCTCCGAGAAGCTCCAAAACCAAAATCAAACTCGAATTCGGGCTTGAATAACTTAACGTAGATAATCGATTTTTTTTTTGATGAAGAAATATAACATCAAATAGTTTCCCTAAGAATAACCTTCAACACGTAACTCTATATATTGATGCAGCATTGCAATTGATAACATTATCTCACCTTCTAGTTAGAAAGAGAAAGGAAAGAAAACCATGGCATATTTAAATCTATATATACATACAACCTTTGGTAATGAAAGTTAATATAAAGAGCTTTTATATATATCAATATATACACGGCACCACATAAATGAATGACTCATATTTGATAAATTTATCACTAACATAATAAAGTGATGAGATATGCCACCTATCCTTCAATTAATGTGTTGCACCCGCCCTCCACTTCCATGTGGAAGTGGAGGTGTCACCATTTCAATCTTTACTTATCTCATTATGCAAGTACTCAGTTGAGGTCATACAATCTCAAGTCACTATCGCACGATTTTGATATTCAGCTCCTAAGACTCAGCTCTAATACATGGAATTAGCCATAAAGACAAACGAATGGCCAGGGAACCAAACCACCGGTCCCAGCAAGCCATAAATGACTTCGGGCCGCTACAGGAAAGCTCTAACACTACAAAGAAATCGTAAACGCGAAAATGACCAGAAGGGTCATTACATCATCCACTACTAAAAGGGACTTTTGTCTTTGAAAGTCAAGAACGAAAAAGTACCTGAAGGCTCAAACAACTGAGGATACTGAGCCCGCATATCTCTCTCGGTCTCCCAAGTAGTCTCCTCAACTGGACGGTTCCTCCACTAAACTTTTACAACAGGCATCTCCCTAGACCTCAACCTCCTGACATCTCTAGCCAAAATAGCAACCGTCTCCTCAACAAAATTCAACCTCTCATCCAACTGAACTGAATCCTACTGCAAAACATGAGACTCATCTGGAACATACCATCGCAACATCAATACATGAAAAACCAAGTGCATAGGTGAAAACATCGGAGGCAAAGCTAACTGATAGGCAACACTACCAACCCTCTGAAGAATCTCAAATAGCCCAATGCACCTGGGGCTAAGCTTGCCCCGCCGACCAAATCTCATCACGCCCTTCATGGGAGACACTCGGAGGAATACTAAGTCACCAACACTGAACTCCAAGGCATGAAGTCTATGATCAGCGTAGCTCTTCTTTCTGCTCTGAGCTGCTCAAAGTTTATCCTGAATCACTATGACTCTGTATAAGGAATCGTTAAGTAAATTTGTACTCTATGGCCTAGACTCTAACCCATCGAACCAACCAACCGATGATCTACAATGCCTACCATACAACGCCTTGAAAGGTGCCATGCCAATGCTCGAATGGAAGCTATTATTATATGTAAACTCGACAAATGGCACAAATTGATCCCAAGAGACTCCAAAGTCAAGAACACAGGCCCGAAGCATGTTCTCTAGGACCTGAATAGTCCTCTCGGACTGGCCATCTATCTAAGGTTGAAATGCAGTACTAAGCTGAACCTCTGTACCCAAATCTCGATGAATAGCTCTCCAGGACTGAGATGTGAACTGAGAGTCGCGGTCTAAAATGATAGAAGTTGGGACCCTGCACAACTGAACAACCTCACGAAGGTAAATCTGAGCTAACCTCTCTGCACTGTAAGTAGTATGAACTGACAAGAAGTGCGCTGACTTAGTCGGCCGATCAACAATCACCTAAATAGAGTCGAAACCCTTAGAAGTACGAGGCAATCCAACTACGAAATCCATAGTAATCCCTTCCCACTTCAACTTAGTAATGGGAAGTCACTGCATCAAATCACCAGGTCTCATGTGCTCTAACTTCACCTGCTGATAGTTAGAGCACCAAGATACAAACTCTGCTACATCCCGCTTCATACCACTCCACCAGTAAAGCTGCCTTAAATCTCTGTACATCTTGGTTGCACCAGGATGGATGGAAGACCTAGAAAAATATGCCTCACAGAGAATCAAATGAATCAAATCACCTACCCTCAGTACACAAAGGCGACTATCAAACCTCAAAACCCTATCTGAATCCAAAGTAGCCCGGCTGGCCTCACCCCAAACAACCTGATCACGAAGGTCACATAACCGCTGATCCTAAAACTGATGGCTCTAAATCTGCTCAACCAAAGTAGGACGAACCTCGACACTGGTTAAAACTCTACTAGGATCTTACAAGTGAAGTCTAACCAAACGGTTAGCCAAGGACTAAATGTTCAAAGCCAATAGTCAGTCTGAAATGGAAAGAGAAGCTAGGTTACCCATACTTACTGTCTTCCGGCTCAAGGCATCCGCTACCATGTTTGACTTGTCATAGTCCATCAGTAGCCCGACCCATCTCCTCTGCCTCGAGTTCAGCTTTCGCTGACTCATGATATACTGAAGACTACCATGATAGGTGAAGATCTCACAGTCAACTCCATATAGGTAGTACCTCAAAATCTTAAGCGCGAAGACTATCGCCGCCAACTCTAAGTCATGAGTGAGGTAGTTGCGCTCGTGAACCTTTGGTTGTCTCAACGCATATGCTATCACACGACCCTGCTACATTAATACACAACCCAGACCAACCCCTGAAGCATCACAATATACTGAGGAACTCTGACCCTCAACCGATAAAGTCAATACAGGAGCTGAAGTCAACAAGGCCTTAAGCCTCTGGAAGTTATCCTCGCACTGATCCGACCACTGAAATGGGATATCCTTCCTAGTCAGCGTAGTCAAAGGTGCTTCTATGGGAAAAAAAACCTCTATGAATTGTCTGTAGTACCCGGCTAGCCCAACAAAGTTGCAAACCTCGGTAGGAATAGTAGGTCTAGGCCAATCATGAACTACTAAAATCTTTCCCAGATCAACCCTAATCCCATCTTAGACACCACGTGCCCTAGGAATGCAACTGACTCAAGCCAAAACTCCCACTTTGAGAACTTGGCATAAAGCCGATAATCTCTCAAAGTCTGGAGTATAATTCTCAAGTGTTGCTCATGCTCATCTCTACTACGCGAGTATACCAAGATGTCATCTTTGAAAACTATCACAAATGAGTCTAAATATGGGCCAAGCACCCTGTGCATCAAGGTCATAAAGGCTGCGGGGGCATTAGTCAACCTAAAAGACATCACCAGGAAGTCGTAGTGTCCATAATGTGTCTTGAATGCTGTCTTAGGAATGTCCTCCGCCCTAACCCTCAACTGGTGGTAACTTGACGTCAAATCTATCTTTGAAAACACGGCTGAACCCTGAAGTTGATCAAACAAATCATCTATACGCGGCATCAGATACAAATTCCTCACAGTCACACTATTTAGCTGACGATAATCAATACACATTCGTATCGAACCATCCTTCTTCTTCACAAACAGAACAGGAGTACCCCAAGGTGATACACTCGGCCTAATAAAACCCTTAGCTAACAAATCCTGGAGCTGTTCCTTAAGCTCTCTCAACTCAATTGGATCCATACGGTAAGGAGAAATAGAAATGGGTCTGCTGCCCGGCTCTAACACAATAGAGAAATCAATATCTCTCTCAGGTGGAAGGCCTAGCAGGTTGGTAGGGAACACATCTAGGAAGTCTCTAACTACATGAAAACACTCAGGAGATGAAGGATCAAATCTATCGTCTCAAACATATGCTAGATAAGCTAAACACCCACGGGAAATCAAATTTCTAGCTCGAAGATAAGAGATGATCCCAGATGGTGCGCGGCTAATAGAACCCTGCCACACGACCAGGTTTACACAGGCACGGCTATGGTAATGGTCTTAGCATAACAATCCAAAACCGCACGGTGAGGGGATAACCAGTCCATGCCCACTATCACATCAAAATCTAGCATATCGAGGATCATCAAATCACCCCAAGTCTCTATATCAACAACAAATATCATATAAGATCTCACAATCTGATCCACTACTAAAGAATCTCCTACTAGGGTCAAAATAGAAACAGGCACAGATAACGGCTCACTAGCCAACCCCAAACAAAGCACAAAGTAGGCGGATACATATGAACAAGCAGATGAAGGATCAAACAAAGCCAAAGTAGACTAACGGCATACTGATATCATACCTGTGATCACCACATCCGAGGTCTCTGCCTCTGGTCTCCCAGGGACCGCATAAAGTTGACGACGACCACCACCTGACTGACTGTCACCTCTACCACCTGTCCTACCATGTTGAGCACCACCTCTAGCCTAACCACCACCCCCTCTAACCGGTGACTCAACTAGATGAATAGGCTGAGCCGGCTGAGCGGTTGGCTGAGTTGTACCTTTCTGGGGGCAATCTCTAGCAAAGTGCATAATAACTCCACACTCATAGAAAGCCCCTAATGGCCTATACTCTCAAGAAGAACCAGCTGAACCCGTATGTCCACCATAACCTAATGCCGTAAAAAATGAACCCTTCAGAGTCTGACAAATGTAACCCTACTAGCTACTATATCCCTGCTCAAACTGAGACCTACCAGAAGACTGAAGTGAAGCCTGAACTGATCGATTAAACTTACCCTGGTGCTATTGTGGCTGATAACCTAGGCACGGTGAGCCGCAGTAGTAGGTTGCGCTCCTGAACTCTGTGCATCCAGGGCTGCCCCCTGAGCGAATGTATGTGCTACCTTAGAAGGCCGCTCTCCAATCTTACCCAAAATCTATAATAGTAAACCCCAAATATCTAAAGACTGAGCTGGGGTTGAAGCTGGCACAGAAGTGGGTGCTGGAGCTGGTACTGGAGCTAGAGGTACCTGGGCTGCCTCCGGGTCCACATGTTGTGGTTCAGGAGCAAACTCTGGCTCATAATCAAATTCGGGCTCTACCTCAACTCTAGCTGCTCTAGCAGGTGCTGCTGCTCTGGGATGGCCTCTACCTTTACCCTTGCGACCACCCTGGCCCCTAGTTGGAGTCAGAGGTGCAGGGGTCGAAGGCTCTCCTCTACCAGAAGCATTAGACCTCGTATGAATAATCCTCAGAAGAGTGAACGAGAACAAATGAGAGTTCCAGAAACTTTCAAGGATTCTACGCATGAGATAGAAGAAAGAAAAGTCCATTTTTCCTAATATGTCACTATAGCCTCCCAAAGATTAAGTACGAACGTCTTCGCCCCGATCTGCAGGACTCTACTGGACATTGGTTCTTATACCAATGACACCGGTGAACCTAGAACTCTGATACCAAGTTGTCACGACCTGATTACTCGGTCATGATGGCACCTACGACCCCCAAGTAGGTGAACCAATCCCCGTAGCCCGGAATAGTTAGTAATGAGCTACTATCTAACAAATAAGCAAAAGAATAGTTTAATAAGCAAAAGTAAGGGAACAAGATAAAGAGAACAGATAACAGGAATATATATATACATATGCGGAAGCTAAACAAAACCCCAAAACCTGGTATCATAGTATAGAGCCAGAACTATATATATGGAGTACAAACGATCCAAAATAATATATACATATATCTCCAAAGGGTAATAGAGTACATAAAGTAAAAGATAAACTACAGTAAAGATCCAGTCGCCAAGAGCTCACCATCAGTCTGAATAAGTCCCCAAAAGATCTCCGAGCACGAATTACAATGATCTAGCGGTAATGACCCACACTAAGATCTGCACCAGAAGAGGCAGAGTATAGTATGAGCACCAATTGCGAAGCAACCGGTACCCAGTAGGTATCATAGGCCGACTGGGGACATCTAAGATAAAAGAGCCCTAATAAGCAAAATAGAAATAAGTAGTCACTTAAAACAATGAAGGAGCACACAGAAGCTAGCATAGAAGGAATAAAACCAAGATAACACACATGGCTAGCTACTAGAATACCAATCACATGCGAAAGAAAGAAATACGTACCCGGGATCCTTGCAATAACAAGTATATAAAAGGGTTTAAAAAGTAGGCAGTATACCGGTAGCCTCAATGAAAAAAAGAAGGAGCATGCGAATAACAGAAGTCATGCTCGGATATAGAATACTATCATCCGAATAAGCATACTAATCTCAAACAAGATATACCATCTGGACACCAAAGTACAACCTTATCAAAGCCAATGTCGAGTAACCATAGTAGGGACAATATTAAGAATTAATAACAATAAGCCTACCTACAGTCCCACGGGCGCCCATACACCCGAGGAACACAAGCGAGTGAAGACAAACCCTCCGACATCCCACACTATCGGAGCGTACACTCAGTAAACAGCAAACAAGGATGGAACCTCAAACAATATGATAATATGATGAACTAGGTGTAATAATAGTAACGTATGTTACCTGCTTTCGGCGTCCTACATGTCCCAGAATACAGGATCCATGGAAGGTCACACACGTATACCCCTACTACACCGTATACCCTCCATCCGGCACTCCCAGCACGTAGCCCCTAGTCCAGAATGACAAGTTCCATTGAGGCCCTCGACCAACATACTAGATGCCCTGCAATCTCAAAAATTCCCAAGTAAAGCTGCTCGGAGGGTATCCGAGTCTACATTAGTAAATTAAATAGTTCTAGTGCACGGCCTCACCGATCCTAGTATTATCACGAAAGTTATAGTAAAACAAGCCTAGCCCTCGGCCCCGCCAAGCCTAGTATTATCACGGAAGCTATAGTAAAACAAGTCTACCCTCGGCCCCGTCGAGCCCAGTAATAGTAAAAATAGTGATAAAACATCCTTTTTATTTTCTCTTACCCCAAGAAGATTCGTTAAAACGGTACCAAACCTCTTTGCAATCATTTTTACCAAAAACAGGCCCCATGGGTCATGCAGGTTTTAGAAATCAATTAATAGAAGGCCCGAAGCCAAAATCATAGTAAAATTATGCAGAAACCCTCTATATGCATGATAAATAGTGTGGACAATGACAATAGTGGCCCACGGCCCACAATCTCATTATGTAAGTACTCGGGTATTGTATAGGTTCATGGTAAAATAAATATAACTTTTTAAAAATATCATAATTATTAAAAAATTATTTCAAATAAAATCTACTATATTATAATAATAATTCTCAACATAACTAAGTTTACTATCTCCGTTAAAATATTAATAACTTATAAAACCCTTGTAAAATAGTTACAGACACAAATATATTGTAACAAAAGTATTTTTCATAAATATTTTTGAAATATTTTAGGAAGGCAATAAAAATAAAACTTACATCAAATGGAGACACCCCATACTCAAAAATATTATGACACCTCAAATCAGGATCGACCTTCTCATAAGGTCAGTTGAGGTCATACAATCGCAAGTCACTATCGCACGATTTTGATACTCAGCTCCTAAGACTCAGCTCTAAAACATAGAATTAGCCATAAAGACCAAAAGAAATCCCAGGGAACCAAACCACCAGTCCCAGCAAGCCATAAATAACTTCGAGCCGTTACAGGAAAGCTCTAACACTACAAAGAAAGCGTAAACGCAAAAATGACCAGAAGGGTCATTACATCATCCACTACTAAAAGGGACTTTTGTCCTTGAAAGTCAAGAACGAAGAAATACCTGAAGGCTCAAACAACTGCGGATACTGAGGCCGCATATCTCTCTCGGTCTCCAAAGTAGTCTCCTCAACTGGACGGTGCCTCCACTAAACTTTTACAACAGGCATCTCCCCAGACCTCAACCTCCTGACATCTCTGGACAAAATAGCAATCGGCTCCTCAACAAAATTCAACCTCTTATCCAACAGAACAAAATCCTACTGCAACACATAAGACTCATCTGGAACACACCATCACAACATCGATACATGAAAAACCGAGTGCATAGGTGAAAACATCGGAGGCAAAGCTAACTGATAGGGAACACTACCGACCCTCTAAATAATCTCAAATGGCCCAATGCACCTGGGGCTAAGCTTTCCCCGCTGACCAAATCTCATCACGCCTTTCATGGGCGACACTCAGAGGAATACTAAGTCACACACACTGAACTCCAAGGCACGAAGTCTATGATCAGCGTAGCTCTTCTGCCTGCTCTGAGCTGCTCAAAATCTATCCTGAATCACTCTGACTCTGTATAAGGAATCCTTAAGTAAATATGTACTTTATGGCCTAGACTCTAACCCATTGAACTAACCAACCGATGATCTGCAATGCCTACCAAACAACGCCTCGAAAGGTGCCATGCCAATGCTCGAATGGAAGCTATAATTATATGTAAACTCGACCAATGGCACAAATTGATCCCAAGAGCCTCCAAAGACAAGAACACAGGCCCAAAGCATGTTCTCTAGGACCTGAATAGTCCTCTCAGACTGGCCAACTATCTGAGGGTGGAATGCAATACTAACCTGAACCTTTGTACCTAAATCTCGTTGAATAGCTCTCAAGGACTGAGATGTGAACTGAGAGTCGAGATCTAAAATGATAAAAGTTGGGACCCCGCACAACCGAACAACCTTACGAAAGTAAATTTGGGCTAACCTCTCTGCACTGTAAGTAGTCTGAACCGACAAGAAGTGCGCTGACTTAGTCGGCCGATCAACAATCACCTAAATAGAGTTGAAACCCCTAGAAGTACGAGGCAATCCAACTACGAAATCCACAGTAATCCCTTCCCACTTCCACTCAGGAATGGGAAGTCGCAGCATCAAATCACCAGGTCTCATGTGCTCAAACTTCACCTTCTGATAGTTAGAGCACCAAGATACAAACTTTGCTATATCCCGCTTCATACCACTCCACCAGTAAAGCTGCCTTAAATCTCTGTACATCTTGGTTGCACCAGGATGGATGGAATACCTAGAAAAATGTGCCTCACAGAGAATCAACTGAATCAAATCACCTACCCTCAGAACACAAAGGCGTCTATCAAACCTCAGAACCCCATCTTAATCTATAGTAGCCTGGTTGGCCTCACCCCGAATAACCTGATCACGAAGGTCACACAACCGCTGATCCTAAAACTGATGGCTCTAAATCTGATCAACCAAAGTAGGACGAACCTAGACACTGGTTAGAACTCTACTAGGATGTTACAAGTCAAGTCTAACCAAACGGTTAGCAACCGATTGAATGTCCAAGGACAACAGTCGCTCTGAAATTGAAAAAGAAGCTAGGCTACCCATACTTACTGTCTTCCAGCTCAAGGAATCCGCTACCATGTTTGACTTTTCATAGTCCTTCAGTAGCCCAACCCATCTCTTCTAGCTCTAGTTCAGCTCTCACTGACTCATGATATACTGAAGACTATGATGATCGGTGAAGATCTCACAGTGAACTTCTTATAGGTAGTTCCTCAAAATCTTAAGCGCGAAGACTATCACCACCAACTCTAAGTCATGAGTGGGGTAGTTGCGCTCGTGAACCTTTAGTTGTCTCAATGCATATGCTATCACATGACCCTCCTACATCAATACACAACCCAGATCAACCCCTGAAGCATCACAATATACTGAGGAACTCTGACCCTCAATCGGTAAATTCAATACAGGAGCTGAAGTCAACAAGGCCTTAAGCCTCTGGAAGTTATCCTCGCACTTATCCGACCACTGAAATGGGACATGCTTCCTAGTCAGCCTAGTCAAAGGTGTTGCTATGGAAGAAAACCCTTCTATGAACTATCTGTAGTACCCTGATAGCCCAACAAAGTTGTGAAACTCGGTGGAGTAGTAGGTCTAGGCAAATCATGAATGACTAAAATCTTTCCCAGATCAACCCTAATCCCATCCTTAGACACCACATGCCCTAGGAATGCAACTGACTCAAGCCAAAACTCCCACTTTGAAAACTTGGCATAAAGCCGATAATCTCTCAAACTTTGGAGTATAATTCTCAAGTGTTGCTCATGCTCATCTCTACTACGCGAGTATACCGAGATGTCGTCTATGAAAACTATCACAAATGAGTCCAAATATGGGCCAAGCACCCTGTGCATCAAGTTCATAAAGGTTGCGGGGGCATTAGAAAACCTAAAAAACATCACCAGGAAGTCATAGTGGCCATAACGTGTCCTGAATGCTATATTAGGAATGGCTTCCGCCCTAACCCTCAACTGGTGGTAACTTGACATCAAATCTATCTTTGAAAACACAGATGAACCCTGAAGTTGATCAAACAAATCATTTATGCGCGCATCAGATACACAGTCCTCACAGTCACCCTATTTAGCTGCCGATAATCAATACACATTCGCATCGAACCATCCTTCTTCTTCACAAACAGAATAGAAGTACCCCAAGGTGATACACTCGGCCTAATAAAACCCTTAGCTTACAAATCCTAGAGCTGCTCCTTAAGCTCTCTCAACTCAATTGGAGCCATACGGTAAGGAGAAATGGAAATGGTTCTGGTGCTCGGCTCTAACTCAATAGCAAAATCAATATCTCTCTCAGGTGGAAGGCCTGGCAGGTCGGTAGGTAACACATCTAGGAAGTCTCTAACTACATGAAAACACTCAGGAGATGAAAGATCAGCACTAGCATCTCAAGCATATGCTAGATAAGCTAAACACCTACGGGAAATCAACTTCCTCGCTCGAAGATAAGAGATGATACCAGATGGTGCGCGGCTAACAGAACCATGCCACGTGACCAGGTATACACTAGGCACGACTATCGTAACTGTCTTAGCATAATAATCCAAAACTGCACGGTGAGGAGATAACCAGTCCATGAACACTATCACATCAAAATCTAGCATATCGAGGATCATCAATTCACCCCAAGTCTCTAAATCACCAACAGATATCATATAAGATCTCACAATCTGATCCACTACTAAAGAATCGCCTACTGGGGTCAAAATAGAAACAGGCACAGATAACGGCTCACTAGCCAACCCCAAACAAGGCACAAAGTAGGCGAATACATATGAACAAGTAGATCCAGGATCAAACAAAGCCAAAGCAGACTAACGCCACACCAAAATCATACATGTGATCACAGCATCCGAGGACTCTGTCTCTGGTCTCCCAGGGACCTCATAAAGCTGACCACGAGCACCACCTGACTGACCGTCACCTCTACCACCTGTCCTACCATGTTGGGCACCACCTCTATCCTGACCACCACCCCTCTAATCGGTGACTCAATTGCACGGATAGGCTGAGCTGGCTGAGCGGTTGGCTGAGTTGTACCCTGCTGGGGGAAATCTCTAGCAAAGTGCATAATAACTCCACACTTATAGCAAGCCCCTAATGGCCTATACTCTCAAGACGAACCAACTGAACTCGTATGTCCACCACAACATAATGTCGTAGAAACTGAACCCCTCAGAGTCTGACCAATGTAACCCTACTAGCTATTATATCCCTGCTCAAACTGAGACCCACCAAAAGACTAAAGTGAAGCCTGAACCGATCAATTAAACTGACCCTCGTGCTATTGTGGCTGATAACCTCGGCACGGTGAGCTGCAGTAGTAGGTTATGCTCCTGAACTCTGTGCACCCAGGGCTTCCCCCTGAGCGAATGTATGTTCTACCTCAGAAGGCCATTCTCCAATCATACCCAAAAGCTATAATAGTAAACCCAAAATATCTAAAGACTGAGATGGGGCTGAAGCTGGCACAAAAGTGGGTGTTGGAGCTGGTACTGGAGCTAGTGGTATCTCGGCTGCCCCCGAGTCCACATGTTGTGGCTGAAGATCAAACTATGGCTCATAATCATACTCGGGATCTACCTCAACTCTAGCTGCTCTAGCAGGTGCTGCTGCTCTGGGATGGCCTCTACCTTTACCCTTGCGACCACCCTGGCCCCTAGCTAGATTCAGAGGTGTAGGGGTCGAAGGCTCTCCTCCACCAGAAGCGTAAGACCTTATATGAACCATCCTCAGAAGAGTGAACGAGAACAAATGAGATTTCCAGAAACTTTCAAGGATACTACGCACGAGATAGAAGAAAGAAAAGTCTATTATTCCTAAGATGTCACTATAGCCTCCCAAAGATTGAGTACGGATGTCTCTGCCCCGATCCGCAGGACTCTACTGGACATTGGCTCATATACCAATGACACCGGTGAACCTAGAGCTCTGATACCAAGCTGTAACGATATGATTACTCGATCATGATGGCACCTACGACCCCCAAGTAAGCGAACCAATCCCTGTAGCCCAGAACAGTTAATAATGTGCTACTATCTAACAAATAAGCGAAAGAATAGTTTAATAAGCAAAAGTAAGGGAACAAGATGAAGAGAATAGAAAACCGAAATATATATATACATATGCGGAAGCTAAACAAAACCCCAAAACCTGGTATCATAGTATAGAGCCAGAACTATATATATGGAATACAAATGATCCAAAATAATATATACATATATCTCCAAATGGTAATAGAGTATATAAAGCAAAAGATAAACTAAAGTAAAGCTCTTGTCGCCAAGAGCTCACCATCAGTCTGAAGAAGTCCCCAAAATATCTCTGAGCACGAATCACAATGATCTAGAGGCAATGACCCACACTAGGATCTATACCAGAAGAGGCAGAGTGTAGTATGAGCACCAATTGCAAGCAACCAGTACCCAGTAGGTATCATAGGCCGACTGGGGACATATAAGATAAAAGAGCAGTAATAAGCAAAATAGAAACAAGTAGTCACTGAAAACAACGAAGGAGCACACGGAAGCTAGCACAGAAGGAATATAACCAAGATAACACACATGGCTAACTACTGGAATACCAATCACATGCGAAAGAAAGAAATACGTACTTGGGATACTTGCAATAACAAGTATATAAAAGGGTTTAAAAAGTAGGCAGTATACCGGTAACCTCAATGAAAAAAAGAAGGAGCAGGCAAATAACGGAAGTCATGCTTGGATACAGAATACTATCATCCGAATAAGCATACTAATCTCAAACAAGATATACCAACTGGACACCAAAGTACAATCTTATCAAAGCCAATGTCGAGTAACCATAGTAGGGACAATATTACGAGTTAATAACAATAAGCCTACCTACAGTCCCACGGGCGCCCATACACTCGAGGAACACAAGCAATTGAAGACAAACCCTCTGATATCCCATACTATCAGAGCGTACACTCAGCAAATAGCAAACAAGGATGGAACCTCAAACAATATGATAATATGATGAACTAGGTGTAATAATAGTAACGTATGCTACCTGCTTACAGTGTCCTATATGGCCCAGAAGACAGGAACCATGGAAGGTCACACACGTATACCCCTACTACACCATATACCCTCCCTCCAGCACTCCCAGCACGTAGCCCCTGGTCCGGAATGGCAAGGTCCATGAACGCCCCCGACCAACATACTAGATGCCCTGCAATCTCAAAAATCCCCAAGTAAAGCACCCCGGAGGGTATCTAAGTCTAAATTAGTAAATCAAATAGTTCTAGTGCACGGCCTCACCGAGCCTAGTATTATCACGAAAGTTATAGTAAAACAAGCCTAGCCCTTAGCCCCGCCAAGCCTAGTATTATCACGGAAGCTGTAGTAAAACAAGTCTAACCCTCGGCCCTGTCGAGCCTAGTATTAGTAGAAATAGTGATAAAATATCCTTTTTATTTTTCTTACCCCAAGAAGATTCATTAAAACGGTACGAAACCTTTATGCAATCATTTTTACCAAAAACAGGCCCCATGGGTCATGCAGGTTTTAGAAATCATTTAATAGAAGGCCCGGAGCCAAAACCGTAGTAAAATTATGCAGAAACCCTCTATATGCATGATAAATAGTGAACACAATCACAACAGTGGCCCACGGCCCACAATCAACCTATCAGCCCTGCACAGGCTCCAATCATTCTACAGCACAGATAGCACGGTCTATAATAATAATAACGATGTCCGAGACTCACGGACATTCCCAATAACCTACCATCTATGTTCCAGAGTCAATACAAGGCCACACGGGACTACAAGGGTGATAATATCGTCTATAACAAATACTACAAACATCGTAGGAAAGAAATGAATTGAACATGAAGAAGCAATCAAGGTCTGTGGTACCAAGCTAATAAACACAACCCAAGGATGCCCATTAATAAAATTTTATCCTATATATACGAAGTTTAGAGGAGTTAGACTATAAACTACATGTCGTTTGATCAAAAGATGATAGAAAGACAATGTCCAACCCTGAACCGCTCCGAGAAGCTTCAAAACCATAATCAAACTCGAATTCGGGCTTGAATAACTTAACGTAGATAATCGATATTTTTTTTATGAAGAAATATAACGTCAAATAGTTTCCCTAAGAATAACCTTCAGCACGTAACTCTATATATTGATGCAGCATTGCAATTGATAACATTATCTCACCTTCTAGTTAGAAAGAGAAAGGAAAGAAAACCATGGCATATTTAAGTCTATATACATATACAGTCTTTGGTAATGAAAGTTAATATAAAGAGATTTTATATATATCAATATATACACAGCACAACATAAATGAATGACTCATATTTGATAAATTTATCACTAACATATTAAAGTAATGAGAGGAATGGGAAGTCGCAGCATCAAATCACCAGGTCTCATGTGCTCGAACTTCACCTGCTGATAGTTAAAGCACCAAGATACAAACTCTGCTATATCCCGTTTCATACCACTCCACCAGTAAAGCTGCCTTAAATCTTTGTACATCTTGGCTGCACCAGGATGGATGGAATACCTAGAAAAACGTTCCTCATAGAGAATCAACTGAATCAAATCACCTACCGTCATAACACAAAGGCGACTATCAAACCTCAGAACCCCATCTGAATCTAGGCCTGGCTGGCCTAACCCCAAACAACCTGATCATGAAGGTCACACAACCGCTGATCCTCAAACTGATGGCTCTGCTAGGATCTTACAAGTCAAGTCTAACCAAACTTTATCCAAGGACTGAATGTCCAAGGCCAACGGTCGCTCTGAAACTGAAAGAGAAGCTAGGCTACCCATACTTACTATCTTCCGGCTCAAGGCATCCGCTACCATGTTTGCCTTGTCATAGTCCTTCAGTATCCCAACCCATCTCCTCTGCCTCAAGTTCAGCTCTCGCTGACTCAAGATATACTGAAACCTATGGTTATCGGTAAAGATCTCACAGTGAACTCCATATAGGTAGTGCCTCCAAATCTTAAGCTCGAAGACTACCGCCGCCAACTCTAAGTCATGAGTGGGGTAGTTGCGCTCGTGAACCTTTAGTTGTCTCAACACATATGCTATCACACGACCCTGCTATATCAATACACAACCCAGTCCAACCCCTGAAGCATCACAATATACTGAGGAACTCTGACCCTCAACCGGTAAAGTCAATACAGGAGCTGAAGTCAACAAGGCCTTAAACCTCTGAAGCTATCTTTGCACTGATCCGACCACTGAAATGGGACATCCTTCCTAGTCAGCCTAGTCAAAGGTGCTGCTATGGAAGCAAACCCCTCTATGAACTGTTTGTAGTACCCGGATAGCCCAACAAAGTTGCGAACCTCGGTAGGAGTAGTAGGTCTAGGCCAATCACGAACCACTAAAATCTTTTCTAGATCAACCCTAATCCTATCCTTAGACACCACATGCCCTAGGAATGCAACTGACTCAAGACAAAATTCCCACTTTGAGAACTAGGCATAAAGCCGATAATCTCTCAAAGTCTGGAGTATAATCCTCAAGTGTTGCTCATGCTCATCTCTACTACGCGAGTATACCAAGATGTCGTCTATGAAAACTATCACAAATGAGTCCAAATATGGGCCAAGCACCCTGTGCATCAAGTTCATAAAGGTTGCGGGGGCATTAGTCAACCTAAAAGACATCACCAGGAAGTAATAGTAGCCATAACGTGTCCTGAATGTTGCCTTATCAATGTCCTCCACCCTAACCCTCAACTGGTGGTAACTTGACATCAAATCTATCTTTGAAAACACGACTGAACGTTGAATCTAGTCAAACAAATCATCTATGCGCTGCATCAGATACACATTCCTCACAGTCACCCTATTTAGCTGCCAATAATCAATACACATTCGCATCAAACCATCCTTCTTCTTCACAAACAGAATAGGATTACCCCTTGGTGATACACTCGGCCTAATAAAACCCTTAGCTAACAAATCCTGGAGCTGCTGCTTAAGCTCTCTCAAATCAATTGGAGCCATACAGTAAGGAGAACTCGAAATGGTCCTGGTGCTCACGTCTAACTCAATAGAGAAATCAATATCTCTCTAAGGTGGAAGGCCTGGCAGGTCGGTAGGGAACACATCTAGAAAGTCTATAACTACATGAAAAGATGCATGAGATGAAGGATCAGCACTAGCATCTCAAACATATGCTAGATAAGCTAAACACCTATAGAAAATCAACTTCCTAGCTCGAAGAGAAGAGATGATTCCAGATGGTGCGCGACTAACAAAACCCTACCACACGACCAGGTATACACCAGGAACGGCTATGGTAACGGTCTTAGCATAATAATCCAAAACCGCATGGGGGATGACCTATCCATACCCACTATCACATCAAAATCTAACATATCGAGGATCATCAAATCACCCCAAGTCGCTAAATCACCAACAGATATCATATAAGATCTCACAATCTGATCCACTACTAAAGAATCTCCTACTGGGGTCGAAATAGATACAGGCATAGATAACGGCTCACTAGCCAACCCCAAACAAGGCACAAAGTAGGCAGATACACATGAACAAGTAGATCTAGGATCAAAAAAATCCAAAGAAGACTAACGGCACACCAAAATCATACCTGTGATCACAGCATCCGAGGCCTCTGCCTCTTGTCTCCCAGGGATCGCATAAAGCTGACGACAACCACCACCTGATTGACTGTCACCTTTACCACCTATCCTACCATGTTGGGAACCACCTCTAGCCTGACCACCACCCCCACTAACTGGTGACTCAACTGCACGAATAGGCTGAGCCGGCTGAGCGGTTGGCTGAGTTGTACCCTGCTGGGAGAAATCTCTAGCAAAGTGCATAATAACTCCACACTCATAGCAAGCCCCTAATGGCCTATACTCTCAAGACGAACCAACTGAACCCGTATGGCCACCACAGCCTAATGCCGTAGAAATTGAACCCCTCAGAGTCTGACCAATGTAACCCTACTAGATATTATATCCCTGCTCAAACTGAGACCCACCAGAACACTGAAGTAAAGCCTGAACCGATCGATTAAACTGACCCTGGTGCTATTGTGGCTGATAACCTCAGCACGGTGAGCGGCAGTAGTAGGTTGTTCTCCTGAACTCTGTTCACCCAAGGCTGCCCCTGAGCGAATGTATGTGGTACCTTAGGAGGCCGCTCTCCAATCATACCCAAAAGTATAATAGTAAACCCCAAATATCTGAAGACTGAGCTGGGGCTGAAGCTGGCACAGAAGTGGGTGCTGGAGATGGTACTTGAGCTAGTGGTACCTGGGCTGCCCCCGGGTCCACATATTGTGGATCAGGAGCAAACTCTGGCTCATAATCATACTCGGTCTCTACCTCAACTATAACTGCTCTAGTAGGTGCTGCAGCTCTGGGATGACCTCTACCTTTACCCTTACGACCACCCTGGCCCCTAGCTAGAGTCAGAGGTGCAGGGGTCGAAGGCTCTCCTCCACTAGAAGCGTAAGACCTCATATGAACCATCTTCAGAAGAGTGAACGAGAACAAATGAGATTTACAGAAACTTTCAAGGATAGTACGCATGAGATAGAATAAAGAAAAGTATTTTTCCTAAGATGTTACTATAGCCTCCCAAAGATTGAGTACGGACATCTCCGCCCCGATCCGCAGGACTCTACTGGACATTGGCTCTTATACCAATGACACCGGTGAATCTAGAGCTCTGATACCAAGCTGTAACGACCCTATTACTCGGTCATGATGGCACATATGACCCCCAAATAAGCAAACCAATCCCCGTAGCCCAGAACAATTAATAATGTGCTACTATCTAACAAATAAGCGAAAGAATAGTTTAATAAGCAAAAGTAAGGGAACAAGATGAAGAGAATAGATAACCGGAATATATATATACATATGCTGAAGCTAAACCAAACCCCAAAACCTGGTATCATAGTATAGAGATAGAACTATATATAGAGAGTACAAATGATCCAAAATAATATATACAGATATTTCCAAATGGTAATAGAGTACATAAAGCAAAAGATAAACTAAAGCTAAGCTTCGGTCGACAAGAGCTCACCCTCAGTCTGAAGTTGTCCCTATAAGATCTCTGAGCATGAATCACAATGATCAAGCAGCGATGACCTAGACAAAGATCTGCACTAGAAAAGGCAGAGGGTAGTATGAGTACCAATTGCGAAGCAACTGGTACCCAATAGGTATCATAGGCCGACTGGGTACATATAAGATAAAAGATCATTAATAAGGAAAATAGAAACAAGTAGTCACTGAAAACAACGAAGGAGCACACGGAAGCTAGCACGGAAGGAATACAACCAAGATAACACACATGTCTATCTACTAGAATACCAATCACATGCAAAAGAAAGAAATACGTACCCTTGATCCTTGCAATAACAAGTACATAAAAGGGTTTAAAAAGTAGGCAGTATACCGGTAACCTCAATGAAAAAAAGAAGAAGCAGGCAAAGAACGGAAGTCATGATCGGATACAGAATACTATCATCCAGATAAGCATACTAATCTCAAACAATATATAGCATTTGGACGCCAAAGTACAACCTTATCAAAGTCAATGTCGAGTAACCATAATAGGGACAATATTACTAGTTAATAACAATAAGCCTACCTACAGTCCCATGGGCGCCCATACACCCGAGGAACACAAGCGAGTGAAGACAAACCCTCCGACATCCCATACTACCATAGCATACACTCATCAAACAGCAAACAAGGATGGAACCTCAAACAATATGATAATACGATAAACTAGGTGTAATAATAGTAACGTATGTTACCCGCTTTCGGCGTCCTATAAAACCCAGAAGATAGGATCCATGGAAGTTCACACCCGTATACCCCTACTACACCGTATACCCTACCTCTGGCACTCCCAGCACGTATCCCTTGGTTCGTAATGGCAAGGTCCATAGAGGCCCCCGACCAACATACTAGATTCCCCACAATCTCGGAAATCCCCAAGTAAAGCTTCCCGGAGGGTATCCGAGTCTAAATCAGTAAATCAAATGGTTCTATTGCACGACCCCGTTGAGCCTAGTATTATCACTGAAGCTGTAGTAAAACAAGTCTAGCCCTTGGCCCCATCGAGCCTAGTATTATCACGAAAGATATAATAAAACAAGTCTAGCTCTTGTCCCCGCCGAGCCTAGTATCAGTAGAAATAGTAATAAAACATCCTTTTTATTTTCTCTTACCCCAAAAAGATTCGTTAAAATAGTACCAAACCTCTTTGCAATCATTTTTACCAAAAATTGGCCCCACGGGCCATGCAGATTTTAGAAATCATTCAATAGAAGGCCCGAAGCCAAAACCATAGTAAAATTATGCAAAAACCCTCTATATGCATGATAAATACTGTACACAATAAGAATAGTGGCCCACGGCCCACAATGAACCTATCGGCCCTACACAGGCTCCAATCATTCTACAGCACAGATAGCCAGCTTTATAACAGTAATAACGATGTCTGGGACTCACAGACATTCTCAATAGCCCATCATCTATGTTTCAGAGTCAATATAAGGCGACACAGGACCACAAGGGTGATAATATTGTCTATAACAAATACTACAAACATCGGAGAAAAGAAACGAATTGAACATGAAGAAGCGGTCAAGGTTTGTGTTACCAAGCTAATAAACCCAACCCAAGGATTCCCATTAATACAATTGTATCCTATATATATGAAGTCTAGAGGAGTTAGACCGTAACCTACCTGTCGTCCAATGACAAGCTGCTAGAAAGATGATGTCTAAGCTTGAACTGCTCTGAGAAGCTCCAAAACCAAAATCAAACTCGAATTCAGGCTTGAATAACTTGACGTAGATAATCGTTATTTTTATTGATGAAGAAATATAACGTCAAATAGTTTTCCTAAGTATAACCTTCAGCACGTAACTATATATATTGATGCAGCATTGCAATTGATAACATTATCTCACCAGTGTTGCAATTGATAACATTATCTCACCTTCTAGTTAGACAGAGAAAGGAAAGAAAACCATGGCATATTTAAGCCTATATACACATACAGCCTTTGGTAATAAAAGTTAATATAGAGAGATTTTATATATATCAATATATACACGGCACCACATAAATGAATGACTCACATTTAATAAATTTATCACTAACATATTAAAGTGATGATCTATGCCACCAATCCTTCAATTAATGTGCTCCACCCTCCCTCCACTTCCACGTGGAAGTGGACGTGTCACCATCTCAATCTTTACTTATCTCATTATGTAAGTACTCGGGTATTTTATAGGTTCATGGTAAAATAAATATAACTTTTTAATAATATTATAATAAATAAAAAATTATTTCAAATAAAACCTACTATATTATAATAATAATTCTCAACATAACTAAGTTTACTATCTCCGTTAAAATATTAATAACTTATAAAACCATTATAAAATAGATACATACACAAATATATTATAATTAAAGTATTTTTTATAAATATTTAAAATATTTTAGAAAGGCAATAAAAATAAAGCTTACATCAAACGGAGACACCCCATACTCAAAAATATTATGACACCTCAAATCAGGATCGACCTTCCCACAAGGTCATTTGAGGTCATATGATCGTAAGTCATTATCGCACAATTTTTATGCTCAGCTCCTAAGAATCGGCTCTAAAACATGGAATTAGCCATAAAGACCAAACGAATGGCCAGGGAACCGAACCACCGGTCCCAGCAAGCCATAAATGACTTAGGGCTGCTACAGGAAAGCTCTAACACTACAAAGAAAGCGTAAATGCGAAAATGACCAGAAGGGTCATTACATTACTACAAATATCCACAACATTCTCCCTTGAATGTCCATTGATAGATAATGTGCCTCGTTAAAACCTTACTAGGAAAAATCCTGTAAAAAAAATAGTGAAGAAAAAAGAGTACACTTATCTTGTAATATGCGTTGTTTGCTGCCTTGTTAAAAACCTTGCCAGTAAAACTCATTGGGACAAAATTTGGGCCATGAAAAAAAGAGTACAACGCGTATTTTACTCCCCCTGATGCAAATATTATTTAATATTTTGGAGACAATGCATTCCAATCATGAATACCGTCTTCTCAAATGTTGATATCGGTAATGCTTTAGTGAACAGATCCGCCAAATTATCTAATGAGCTTATTTATTGAAAATCAATTTTGCCTTTCTTTTCTAGATCATGAGTAAAAAAGAATTTTGGTGAAATGTGTTTTGTTCTATCTCCTTTAAGATTTCATCCCTTCAGCTGAGCTATACATGCATCATTATCTTCATACAATGTAATTGGAATATCCTTTTTCAAAGGAAAACCACACAATTCCTGAATATGTTGAGTCATTAATCTCAACCAAACACACTCCCAGTTTACTTCATGGATAGCTATTATTTCTGCATGATTTAAAAAAGTGGCAGCTAATATTTGTTCCATTGAACGCCAAGATATAGTTGTGCCTCCATATGTAAACAAATAGTCCATCTGAGATCGAGCTTTATGTGGATCAGACAGATATCCTGCATCTCCATAACCAATCATTTCTGACTTAAATTTATTTGAATAAAATAATTTCATGTCAATGATTCCCCGAAGATGATTGAATATATGTTTGACACCATTCCAGTGTCTTCTTATTGGGGAGGAATTGAATTTTGCCAATAAATTTATTGCAAAATAGATATATGATCGGGTATTATTGGAAAGATACATTAGTGCCTCAGTGGCACTAAGAGATGAAGTTTTATCATTAAGAAACTCTTCATCATTTTCTTGAGATCAAACTGGATCTTTATTTATGTCAAGCAATCTCATAATCATCGGGGTAGTTAATAGATGTGACTTATCCATGTAAAATTGTTTTAAAACCTTTTCAATTGTATGTTGATTGATGGACAAATATTTCATTTGTCAAATACTCAATTTGTAGGTCAAGAAATTTTTTTGTCTTGTAAGATCTTTCATCTCAAACTATTCAAAAACTCAACAGCTTTTGAAAGATCTGTAGGAGTGCCAATGATGTGCAATTCATCAACATATACATCTATTATAGAAAATTCAGATTCAAACCTTCTTATAAAAACACAAGGGCAAATTGGGTCATTTTTGTACTCTTCCTTTAGCAAATATTTGCTAAGACGATTATACCACATCCGCTCTGATTGTTTCAATCCGCATAAGAATTTTTGAAGCTTTCATAAATTTCTTGCGAACATTTATATATGCTTCAGGAACTTTGAAGGCTTTAGGGATTTTCATAAAAATATCATTGTTTAATGAGCCATACAAATAGGTTGTGACAATATCCATTAGGTGCATTTCAAGCTTTTCATGAACTGCCAGATTTATTATATACCTAATGGTAATTGCATCCATCATGGGAGAATATGTCTCGACATGATCAATGTTAGGCCGTTGCAAAAATTCTTGTGCCTTAAGTCAAGCTTTATATATTATGACTTCACCTTTTTCATTTTGTTTTTGCACATAAACTATTTGTACCGCACTGGATTGATACCTTCAGGTGTTCCAACTATTGAGCCGAAAACTTCATATATTTCAAGTAAATTCAATTATGATTGAATTGCATCCTTTCATTTTGGCCAATCATTTTTCAGTCTACATTCATCGACAGATTTAGATTCAAAATTCTCATCTTGTTGCATTATTTCAATAGCAATATTATAAGCAAAAATATTGTTAACCACAATATTATTTTGGTTCCACCTTTTTCTCGTAGAGACATAACTTATTGAGATTTCTTCATTCTCATTATTTTTCAGGTACTTGAATATCCTTGGTGGTCTTATCATTTGTTATGTCTCGAGGCTATTCTTGAGCAATTGTCATCATATCATGATCATTTTGCTCATTTGTTTCTTTTTTTTTGAGGATTTTTATCCTTGAAATTAATTATCCTACCACGTTTCAAATATGGCCTAGACTCATTTGCATTAACCATTTGTCCTTCCAGAACATCAATTCGAACTGGAGTATTTGCAGCTGAAATATAAGATTTAGTAACCGTTGGAAGGTTAGTAAATGCATCTGGCAGTTGATTTACAATATTTTACAAATAAATCATCTTTTGAATCTCTTGCTCACATTGATTTATTCGAGGATCTAAATGAGATAGGGATAATGAATTTCAATCTAACTCTTTTTTCTAATACTTATGTTTTCCCCCTAATGTTGGGTATACTGATTCATCAAAATTACAATCAGCTAATCTTGTCATAAATAAATCTCCAGCCGTAGGTTCCAAATATTTTATAATGGAAGAAAATTCATACCCAATATATACCCCCAATCTTCTTTGGGAATTCATCTTTGTGAATTGTGATGGAGCAATTAAAATATTTACCGTAAATCAAAAATTTTAAGATGTAAAATATTTGGCTCTTGACCAAATATCACGACCCAACTATCGGGACGTGCGGGCACCTACTTTAATCCACCTAGATAGGAGATTCCTTACCACCTGAACCAATAGTTAATGCAGAAAAAGAAATAAATCATGAAATAAGCCTTTTTAATACATGAAAACATTTACAAGATATACAGAAAAACCTTTTACAATTTGAAAACAACCCTCTCTAGAACCTAGTCTAAGCCGATACAAGCGCTACTACAAGAGTGATACCAAAATAAAAGAAGACACAACTTCCTCCATAGAAGCAAGAAGTAGAAGCTGCTGGAGATTTCCATCATCATGTACCTATGAAACATCACCAACCCTTCAACCAATCTATACCCAAAAAGGTATAGCAAGAGTAGAATCAGTACAAACACACATACTGGTAGGCATCATCGGTCGACTTGAATTCACTCCTACCATCATATAAGAAATCAAGGTAATGCACAATTAATTACAATACTCAACCCTTCAAGCAATCACCTTACCAAAACCCAATGTCAATCCAAGCCTGCCTATCCCTTAGACTTCCCAAGTCACCTTAACCATTGTCAATATCTATGTCCATACCCGGGCTACCATTTTCTTACCCAAGTCAACCACTATGACTCACAACCCAGAGTAAACCCCACTACTTAGTCACGTAGATCCCACCTGCCGTACCGCCACCTATTAGTACAAAACCACCCCAATGACCCCCAAGGCCATACTCGACAAGTAATAATAGACAATATTATAACCAGACCACAAGTTTCCTCCTTAGCTTATCAACCCCACGTAGCTAGTCTAAATGACAGTGATAATTCTTAGTGACAACCAACATATATACTTTCTACATAACCCAGACCAAAGAAGGTTCCCTAGTACATCATCTATGCCCATAACATACGACCCCGGTTAACAGAAGAACCACCTTGCACTTAAGCACACTAACCTGACCCTTCAAGGACCAACTATATGCCAAATAATAATCACTCCCCCCCTCAAGAACCCAACATGTGAAGAACAAATAGTACACCTGCACTGAGTAAAGTAGTACAACATATAATAACAGCCAGTAGTATAACTCTAGACTTTCAGTCTACCTTTTGACTTATCAACCACAGGGAACAGGTTCAACAATCATTTAACAACAATAATAAAATGACATTTACCCTTTTTCATTATCGGACCAATCAAGGATCCCTAGACCAACACCTAAGTGTTAACATGCGATGCCAGATCCACCCCAGGACCATCCCTATATTTAAGTGTAATAACCCGGCCTCTTAAGGACCAATGTAATCAATCACAGATTTAACAATCAACCCGGTACACTCATGGAATCATCGATAAACATAGTTAATAATGCATAGTTAAACCCGTACTAGGCGTGGTACCCAAGCCAACTAATGTAAAACCTGTACCAGGTATAGTACCTGAGCCAACCATTAGTATCCCGTACCAGGCATGGTACCCCAAACAACTATTAGTATTTTCTATACCAGGCATGGTACCCGAGCCAACCATTAGTATTTATCATACCAGGCGTGGTACCCGAGCCAACCGAATGTCATAACAAGTCCAAATCAAGCATAACCAATGAACAAACATACTTGTTAAACCAACAAGCAAATAAAAGAAGTTTATTTTACAAGACTGATTACCAGACAACTAGACATTCACAAAACATTCCCTAAACATGCAACTCATACACTACTATGAAATAGTACGTAAACATATAATACATATTATAATCAACAACTATCACCTACCCCCATTCCGGGTACATAAACTCAACCTTAAATCCCATCTGAATACTAAGCCCAATTCACCCCTTAACACATACTAGTAGATACACCCATTCCTGACCCTCCTCCTGGGACCAAAATACAACATGGGGAGAGACCTCCCTAACATTGGTTATTCAACCATTTATGATATTCTAGTTTCTTTATAACAATATTTCAGAGAATCCCCTCTTTAACATGTGGTTTAATTACCCAAGTTTCCTGGTTCCCCAAACCTTCCCGACACTCTAGTCCTCAGAGTTTATCATCACACAATACCTAGTTAATCATAACAACCTGAAATGTCACAACACATTATCACCACTCAAACAATTCTAGATTAACCAATACCACCACAATAATTCTCCTCCAGACTTCATGCCTGAAGGTTTAAACATGGATTCTCCTTTCCAATCTATACAATGATACAAAAAGGAAGAGAGTCAATCCACTCAATAAAGAAAACCTACCAACCTGGATGCCAAGTAGCTGCACAATGAAATTTCTTGCTTTGTGGAGGCATTTCCTGATGGATGACAGGCCCGAACTCCATAGTTTTGCATCCTTTTATCCAGAATCTCCCCTCCCCATGGCTCCCAAGCCTTGGAGCAGCCTAGGAGGGTTCTTGGAGTAACCCTCATTTGTTTTGAGGCTGAATGGGAGAGAATGAAATTATAAAACCCATTTTTGAGTTTTTTGATCTCGTCGCTCCTCTATAGAGGTCCATCCTCTATAGTGGTGCTGACCGACGTTGACTTCCGCTATAGTGATAATTTCTCCGCTATAGCGGAGGTGGCTACAGTGATGTGTCAACCGCTATGGCGGTTGACACGGGACAGAAAGTCTTAAAGTCCCCCAAAATCAGTCCATTTTACAACACACTCATTTTCCTGATGTTTCGGAACAACCCCTTCATGTCAACCTCGATACCGGGAGTTTTACTTTACCGACTTTGATTCCAAAAAGTCTCTTAGACTTCTTTATGTCTTAGATAAATGGAAAACTATCTCAAAATAGTACACGATACCCAATCCTTACCCGAAATTCCCTAAACCAACCTTACTCCAAAACCGGCCGAGACTAGCCTAGCTCAAAATTTTCAACTCCCAAATCCAGAAGTTTTCATACTCAAAACTTGGCACGAAAAGTCTACCCATAATGACAAACCCGGTCGTTACACCAAAAGTCAACTGTAATGGGGATAATTCATGATAACTGATAGGTCTTATATACACAAGTGTTGTTGCATGCAAATTAGCATGCTCCCATATTAAAATATACAACTTTGTCCTCATTAGCAATGGTATAGCTATCAATTATATATGTTTAATCAATGATTCTACTAGACTATTTTGTGTATGAACATGAGCAATCGGATGCTAAATTGTTATTCCAGTGCATATGCAATAATCATTAAAGGTCAGATATGTAAACTCACCAGCATTATCAAGATGAATTATATTTATTGCATAATCTTAATATTGTGCTCTTAACCTTATTATTTAAGCCAATAATCTTGCAAAAATCATATTGCAAGTTGATAATGAGCACACATGTGACCATCTTTTAGATGCATCTATCAAGATCATATAATATTTAAATGGTTCACATGGAAGGTAAATTGGCCCACAATTGTTACCCTGTATACGTTCCATAAATGCATGGGATTCAGTCCTAACCTTAGCTTCTGATAGTTTAATAACCGACTTTTCTTGAGAACAAGCAGCACAAAAGAATTCCTTTGATTGAAGATTTTTCTAATTATTCAAAGTGTTCCCATGTGAATTCTCAATAATTTTACGTATCATGTTAAAATCAGGATGATCCAACCAGTCATGCAAAATGATAAAATCATTAGAATTAATAAATCTTTTGTTTACTATGGCATGTGACTCAACCATACTAATACTTGTATAGTTGTATGATAAAACCCAAAAGAAAGTACGGGTAATTTTTCAAGAACAATTTTTTTTCATTTTTATTGTAGTAATATAATAGTATTCAACCTTTCTTTTATTTGCAATCTCAACATAATAGCCATTCTTGCAACTCTAGCTTGATTGTGGTCTAAGAACAAAATGTAAATAGAAAACCAACACAAATGGCCTAAATATCATGGATTACATCTTAATCCCAAACCCCAGGCCAATTTCATGATTATTTCTCTCATTCTAGGGCTTTCCCACTATAGTTCACCTAGAAACTACTAATTTTATGGTTATACTAGCGAATTACAGTCATGCAATTATGAATAAACAATTTTTAACCTAACCCAAAGGTTTTTATATCCCATTATCCCTCATACACCATATTTTTATATCTAGGGTAAGCTAAACTGTAATGATTTGTTTAGTCGTTATTAAAAGGCACCTCGTTATGAGTGAGCTATTCGTGCAAAGAGCGGGTTAGAAAAACTTTCGAGTTGGGGAGTTAGAAATCTTGGGCAAGGCTAGTCTCAGAGGAATTCGGAGCGAGGTAAAGTGTAGGACAATCAAAGAAAGGATTGGATAAAATGACTTAGTTTGAGCTAATTTTTCCATTAGCTAAGGCATTAAGGAGTCCGTAGAACTTTTTGGAAATGAATTCGGGTGAGTAGAACTCCTGATATCGAAGTTGACATGAAAGGGTTGATTCGAAACGTCAAGATTTCAAAGTGTGTTTTGAAATGGGTCATTTTTTGGGATTTTACAGGTTCTGTTCTGTGTCAACCATTATAGCGGTCGACACTATGCTATAGTTACGATCGCTATAGCAGAGAAATTCTTGCTATAGCATAAATTAAAAGTTGTCAACCTGCTATTGCGGGAGGTTTCCGCTACGGCGGTACCGCTATTGTAGTAATTAGGCTTTTATAGCGGAACAACGGGATCAAAAAACCCAAAATGGATTTTATAATTTCATTCTCTCCCCTTCAGCCCTTCATCCCCAAGAACAGATAAGGGTTACTCCAAAAACCCTACTAGGCTACTCCAAGGCTTGGGAACCATGGGGAGGGGAGATTCCAGCTAAAAGGATGTGAAACCATGGGTTTCAAGCTTTTCATCCGTCATAAAATGCCTTCACAGAGCTAGAATATGTATGGTGCAGCTGCTTGGCGTCCAGGTAGGCTAGGTTATTTCATTAACTAGATTTTAACCTGTTTTCATTTCATACTACTATGTAGATTGACGGGAGGATTCATGTTTTAGGCCTTCGGGCACAGAGTCTGAAGGATTATTATACTGGTTTGGCTGTTTGATTGAATAGAGAATGATAGGGTCAGGGTGACGTGTTTATTCAAGTGTATTTTATACTTGTTAAGTTATGTGTGATGCTAGACTCCAGAGAACTAGATGGTTGGGTAGGTTCGGGGAACAATAATGGTTGTGGATGAGGAAATTTCTAAGTTGTAGTGGGTTCCCAAGAATATTTGAAATAAGGTAAATGGAATAAACAGGCAGGGTCCAGAGTTCGTACTATCACGGGATGAAATCCCTAGAACGCTCTTACTTTTCAGGAAAGGGGGTCCGAATTAGATGAAAATGACTACATGTGTTTAAATGATAAGCCATGGATTAACCTTCGAGCGAGTCTAATTATACACTGTTCTTTGTAATTGTTGATGGTCCCATGAGTGGACCGGGTTTAATTGTTGAATTATGATTATTTCATACCGACCCATTGATTGGATTGATGTGACTTTGGTTGGCTCGGGTACCATGCCTGGTATAGGAATTATAATGGTTGGCTCGGGTACCATGCTTGGTACGGGATACTTGTTAGTTGGCTCAGGTACCACGCCTGGTACAGGTTCTATTATGGTTTGTTCAGGTACCATGCCTGGTATAAGTTCTATTATGGTTGGCTCAGGTACCACGCCTGGTACAAGTTCTATTATGGTTGGCTCGGGTACCATGCTTGGTACGGGATTGAGTGTTACATGTGTGTTGGTTCCTCGAGTGAACTGTGTCTATATGTTACTTGTTGTTTCTTACATGTTTGTTCCTTGAGTGAACCGGGTCTACCTGCTACTTGTTGTTTCTTACATGTTGGTTCCTTGAGTGAACTAGGTTATCTGTTATGGATGTTCTCTATATGTTGTCTCCTTGAGTGAACCGGGTTATCTGCTATTGACGTTCTTCATATGTTGGGTTCCTGAGAGGGACGGGATTTATCATTATTTAGCGTACAATTGGTCCTTGAAGAGCCGAGTTGGGTGCTTAAATGACAAGGTTGTTCTTTTGTGAACCAGGGTCGCACATTATATGGCATAGATGATGTCCTAGGGATCCTTGGGAGATTCGGGTAGCTTGCAAGTGGTGACACAATTTTATGTGGTCTGGGCACTTGAGTAGTTAGCCATGACTTATATGGTTGTTGAGTCCGAGTGTTGACTAGGAGTCTTATTGAGGGTCATATGGACTTGGTTGTTTCATGATGTCTGGGCTAGTTGGGTACAATACAAGAGGTGTTGTGGTGTATTGCTTGACGGGTCCAAAATGGGTGAGCTTGGGGGCATTAAGGTTCCTAGGGAGTCAGGTTTGACTGGTTTGGTAAAGTAAGGCTAGTATTTGGTGAGTTCCTGAACTTATGGGATGTCAAGGGCAAGGAACCTTATGGGTTGTTTACACCGAACCCACAGGTAGTTCATTATGTTGCTAAGGGATAAGGGTCAAGTGGTTGACTTAGAATCTTAATTTGAGTCAGGGTGGCAAGTAAAGGTTTTGTAGGTCGTTTCTCAACTGGCTAGCGGTGGTGGGTAGTAGACCTGATTACTGAGACTGGACCCACTGAGGAGATTATAGTGGTTGGTAAGATGGGTGACCTGGGACAGAACTAGTGGGTCCATAGGGGTCACAAGGTGGTATTGAAGGTGGATGATGAGGGACTGGACTTCTGTAAATTTATACTGCATATTTTCTTTTGACTTCTTATATGATGGTAGGGAATGGATTTGGGTCAATCAATGATGCCTACCAGTATGTGTGTTGGTACTGATTCTACTCTTGCTATACTTTTTTCGGTATAGTTTGGTTGCAGGGTCAGCGATGTTTCATAGGTACCTGAGGATGGTGATCTTCAGCAGCTTCTACTCTTTGTTTCCATGGTGGGAGCTATGTCTTCTTACATTTATTTGTATTTCTCCTATAGTAGCTCTTGTACCAGCTTAGACTAGATCCTAAGGAGGGTGTTTGTATTTTAAAAGAGGTTTTTCCACATTAAATTATAACATTTTCATGTATTAAAGGAGTTATTTATGATTTTACTTTATTTTCTGCAATTTACCTGTTGGATCGGGTGGTAAGGGTTCATTTATCTAGGTTCTTAGAGTAGGTACCCGCACAGCCCATTAGTTGGGTCGTGACATAAACCCACCCTAAGACCTGCAAACTAGCAATTTTATGAACTAGAAATCGAAATACTAGTTAGTGGGGATAAAAGACTTACCGTAACAAAGATTTCTGATGGAAAACTGGAAGAATTTGCCCAAAATGCCATAGCCCTCCCCAAAACATTCTTGAAAAATAATAAACATTATTGGGGAAGTTTTTGTATTTACAGAAATTCATCCTGCTATAATCTAATCCCGCTATAGCAGCACCACCATAGTGTCAGCCTCCTACTATAGCGGATTTGACACACTCTGACTCCTGCAATAGCGAGAATTTCTCTGCTATAGTGGCATCACGATAGCGGTCGATCACCCGCTATAGAGAGTGTGGTAAGGTAAAAACTTGAGATTCCTCCCAATTTTGCAAATTTTACAACACACCCTCAAACAATGATGTCTCGGACTAACCCCTTTACGTCAAGTTTGATATCTGGAGTTCAACTTAGCCGAATTAAATTTTGAAAGATCATACCGACTCCTTAACGCTTAGCTAATAGAAAAATAAGATCAAACTTAATCATTTCACCTAATACTTCCCCGGATTTCCCTAGACTTCACCTCGCTTAGATTTTATTCGAGACTAGCTTAGCTTGAAATTTTCCACTCCCCAACCCAGAAGATTTCTAACATGATTAGCTCACCCATAAAAACAGGAAGAGTCATTACAGTCTTATGCATTTTTTGCATTTTGAGATACTGTTACACTCTTTTCCTTGTATTCTATATTTAGAGGCTTGTACCTTATGACTACCATATTTTGGGGTTGGATTCTCTTTTCGTGTACTCCTAAATTGTTGCTTATATGAAGCCTTGATAATATTTAGTTTTGTGATTATTTTCTTCCACTTAACTGTTTTATTATGTTATAATAATCTTGGATTGGCTTACCTATCGTGGGGTGTGTGGTAGGTGCCATGAATTTATGTTCCTAGAGTGGGTGACTTGACTAGATTGATCAAGGAGGAGGCTCATAGTTTAAGGTATTTTATTTATCCGGGGGTATCTAAGATGTATCATGACCTGAAGAAGCACTACTAGTGGTGTAGGATAAGAAGGGACATTGTGGAGTTCATGGCTAAGTGTTTGAATTATCAAAAAATGAAATATGAGCATCAGAGATCGGGTGGTATAACTTAGAGGATGCCTATACCTGAGTGGAAGTGGGAGCGTATCACTATTGACTTCGTGGTTAGGTTGCCTCAGACTTTGGGGAAGTTTGACTCTATTTCGGTGATTATGGATAGATTGACCAAATCATCCCATTTTTTTCCAGTAAAGGTGACCTATAATGCAGAAAAATTGGCAAAAATCTACATTCGAGAGATAGTTCGATTGCATGAGGTACCCAGTTCTATCATTTCAGATAGGGGTACTCAGTTCACATCTCACTTTTGGAGTTCTATGCAGCGTGAGTTGGGTACCAGTAAGACATGAGTTGTCACGCCCCGAAGTTAACCCCTAGACGTAACATGGAACTTGGGATCGCAAGTGCCCCAAGCTAACCCTTGGTCATAGCGTTCTCAAGCATAACAAAAGATAAGCGGAAGAATAACAGGTAAATACGGAATCACATAAATGATAATCAAGTCAAATAGGAATACAAAATCCAGAAAGAGACTCAAAAGTTATCTATGTCTGAAAAGCCTCTACTCATGACATAAAGAGTTCCTAGGACAAGACCCTAGCTAACTTGAAGTGCGGAAAATACAATAGCTAACACTGACTAAGAACATAACTAGTCCTCGATCTAAGAGGACTCAACAACAGCTGACAGAAGGTGGCCTGGAAGCTCTAGCCACGGGTCTGAGAAGGAACACCTGAATCTGCATCATCAAAGGATGAATCGCAAGATATGCATTAGTACTATAGGATGTACCGAGTATGAGATCGATGCATGAACATGATAAAAAAACTGTTAAAAACATACTTAAAATGACTTGTTACATAAAGAAAGGACATGAATAAGTATTAAGATAAGAGACATAAGACATGAAAGAAAACTTAAGTTCAAAGTATAGAATCATATAACTTCATAGTTTGAAAATGATCATGTGGGAGTTTCTCTTAACCGACATAAACCATGCTGAGCTACATGGAGTCCAGTGTCATGTACCTCCACTGAAAAGGGTTGTCCTAACTGGCCAAAGTTAGAACCATGTCGTACCAAGATCCTGTCAAATAAGCCACAGAGCGCAACCTACGGTGGCAACGTAGTTTTGGACTTTGGTTATCTGAACCCTCGTCTCTCGGTGCTAAATACTACTCCCAAAACATATAACATGAGCTCATATACATGTGACATATCTGATGCCAAACTTGTTCATAACATGTTCATACCCCGGATCGTCATACTACTCATGAGTTATAGTTTAGAAATCGATTCATGAGCATTGATGGAACATCGGGTGTCTTGCATTGCATAATAATTCATAACTTGAAAACTTGCATGGACTTAGTTCAATTTCATAATAACATATACTTTCATAAAATATTAGAACTAGGCATGCACTTGCTTGAAATTCATGAAATCATGCCATCATTTTCCCCAATTTCTTAAATCACTTCATGCATGTAGGATTCACCATAATTAACCTTCAATTAATGAAATAGAAGTTCATATGTAAAAACCAATACAAAATCATACAATTTAATAGAATTTCATAATAAAATCATGACAAGGCAATTTATAGCAAAACCCATAAGAATTGGGTAAAAACCCTAATTTGAAAGTTCATGAAATCACAATTTGAAAATTGGGGTTTTGGGCACAAGGGTGAAAGGAACTCATTGTTGAATACCCACATACCTTGATTGAAGCTAATCCACTTGAATTGAAAAGACTTAGAAGACTTGAAGATGGAATCCTTAGCTTGAAGCTGGAGAATGGAGACCATTTTCTTCTCTTGGAACTTGATTGAGAGAATGGAAGAGAACTTAGGTTAAGTGGGAATAAACCCCCTTCTAATTTTCCCAAAATGACTTAACTTAGGAGTTAAAAGAGTGAGAAATTACAAAAATACCCCAAGGAAAAAAGTCTAAAAACTGTTGAAAATTTTATCACAGGCTTCTACGGACATGAATCACGACCCGTGGAATGGATCATGATTCGTGGAAAGGGTTCGTGGTTCCTGGGCGAAGTTTCTGGCCTCTAGACTGATTTTCACGAGTTGGTTTCATGACCCCTGGAAACTTCCACGACCCGTGGAACCTTCTCATGGTTTTCAGGTAAAAAACTGATTTCCACGAGTTGGTTTCACGACCCATGGAAACTTCCATGTCCCGTGGAACCTTCTTGTGGTTGTTGTCTGTTATTTTGACAAGCAAACACCCTTTAGTAAAATGCTAATAATTTTTTGCTCTATACTCGAATTAATGCACAGTTGGTGGCATTGGAAATAAGATTCAAAGACCTTTAATTTGGTGGGTACTAGGTCACCTAACTCTTAATATTCTAGGAGTTATGATCATTTGAAGTTGACCCTTGAAAACTCATACACTAAAACTCAATCGGTAAGGAAGCTTTCAACTCAACTTTGAGCTAGAGGTTCTTTATGACCCTTATTCATATCTAATACACCTTCAAAACTTAATAATAGTTCTTAATACTTAGATACATAGAAAATTTATCTAGTTCAGGTCTAACAACACAAGAAGAACGATTCAGATTTGGCTTATAATTTCTGGGGTGTTACATGAGTACAACCTTTCACCCCCAGAAGGACGATTAGTCGGAGTGGACTATTCAGGTTATAGAGGACAGGCTTCGATCTTGTGTGATAGACTTTGGTGGTATTGTGACCAGTTTTTGCCTTTGGTAGAGTTTTTCTATAATAAAAGCTATCATTTCAGCATTCAAATGGCACCATTTGAGGCCTTATATGGAAAAAAGTATCATTCTCCAGTGGGTTAGTTTGATCCCTTCAAGGTTAGGTCTTGGGGTACAGATTTGTTATGGGATTTTATGGATAAGGTAAAGTTGATACAGGATAGGCTCTTGGCAGCCCAGAGTAGGCAGAAAGAGTTATGCTGATAGTAGGGTTCGCAAGCTTGAGTTCATGGTTGGTAAGCGGTTTTATTTAAAGTATCTCCTATGAAGGGTGTGATGAAGTTTGGAAAGAAGGGCAAGCTTAGCCCGAGGTTTATTGGTCCTTTTGAGATTCTTAGGTGCATTAGGGAGGTGGCCTAGAGTTAGCCTTGCCTCTGAGTCTTTCATCTTATTCTCCACGTCTTGATGTTGAAGAAGTACCATTCTAATGGTTCTCATGTGATTAGTTGGGATTCGATGGATTTGGAACAGAATCTGACCCTTGAAGAGGAGCCTATAGCTATTTTGGATAGGCAAACTAGGAAGTTGAGATCTAAGGATATAGCATCAGTGAAATTTCAGTGGAAGCATTGTTTGATTAAGGAGGCTACTTGGGAGATAGAGTAGGACATGCGGAGTAGATATCCCCAGCTTTTCGGTAGTTCAGGTACCTTCTTTAATCTTAAGTTCAAAAATGAACATGTGTTTTAGTGGTGGATAATATAACAACTCTCATGGTCATTTTTGGACTTTCTTGCATTTTGGTTGTTTTGCCCTTTTCCATAGTTGTATTATGCTATTTGTGATTTGCGGGAGTGGGTGGCATGGTTCCCGAGGTATTTTCTTGGTTTTTATAAGTGTTTTTCATTTTGGAAGGCTTTAAAGTTCAAATGGTTGACTTTGGTCAACATTTAGAGTTCAGAGCATTGTACGAGGATTTTGTCATTTTCGTTAGTTCTAGAATATCATTTTTAGGCTAGTAGCACTATTGGTTTGGGTCTCTAAGCGTCCAATTGAATTTTGGATGGTTGAAAAGTTAGAGATTTTGTCTTAGAGTTGACTTTGGTCAACATTCATTGATAACGATCTCTGTTAGTGAATTTGATGATTCCATTGAGTCCGGAATATCGATTTTGGTCTAGTAGCATGGTTGGTTTGTGTTCGGGAGGTTCTGAATGATTTTCGAGGTTTCATTTGGAGAATTTTCTTGTCTTTTCTATTGCTGGTATGCTCATCTGGTATCAGGAAAATTCCTTCTTCGTGTATGCATCCAAACCAGTGCATTCAAAATGAATGAAAAACCTTACGCATCACGTACGCGGTGGGAGGTCCGCGCACGTGATGAAGAAAGTCGATGGGTTATGTCGTGTCTTTTATTGGTCTTTGCGCATGTGATTAGACTACCATGAATGCGATAGGTCCAGGTCGGTAAGATCCATGTATGCAATGGGGGTCCTGCGTCTGCGAAGAAGGGCGACTGACAGTGGTATAAAATATTTTCTTTTTTGGCCATTAAAGTCATACCTCATCTTCGGAGCTCTAAAACTCAAATTTTGGCAATTTTAAAGTGGGATATTGAGATATTTTCATTAGGGTATGTTCTTAAACTATTTTCATACCTTACCAGATGATTAGTTCATGATTTCTCCTTCAAATCTTTCTTCTTCAAATTGAAATTTTGGGGTTATCCCGGTAAAGTTAAAATTTGATAAATTGATGATTTTAAACTTGTTTTTAACTCCATTTTCGATGAAATTTTAGATTTGAACTCCTTAATCTATGGATAAATTGATTTTCTTATAAATTTTTTGTTTCTCCCTTTTATTCTCAGGGTTGAATTTTGAGTTAACTTTTGATCTCATACTAGAAGCTTAACAATATGGGTGTTGTTAGACTTGTATTTATGCATAGAGCTTAATTTTGATAGAGTGATTGCGTTCGGAGGCGATTCATAAGGCAAGACTTTGTGTTGATTTTTACGGGTCTTCTATTTAGGCAAGTTGAGACTTTATCTTTGACTCTCTTTCAAAGTGTTTATGTGTTATGTGTAAATTGGGGAATAATAGAGATTTGGGGGTCCTATATAGATGAGGTGACGAATATCTATGTAGGTTCTGGTATGTTAAAACAAGGGTTTTAAAATAAGATTATTTATGTGAATTGTATGTTCTTCCTTATTCTTCGTGATTAAGTGAGTCTGTCCTTGTGAGCCTGGATTTGAGATATTGGTGTAGTTGGCCTTGTGAGCCCGGATTGTGGTGTTATGTAGCCTCTTCCATTGATTATGCATGTTCATTCATATTCATATCATGGTACAATTAAATGACTGTTTTTGAGAAAGGTTGATTTGAAAAGACTTGCATGCCCGATGGAAAAGCGCTCCAAGTAATTTTACTGATTTGCATGCCCGGTGGAAAATATGTCCAGGTGATTTTTACTGATTTTACTTGCATGCATGATGGGAAATTGTTCCGGGTGGCTCAATGGGAAATGGTTCCCAATGGAAGCATAATTTATTGCCCGATGGAAAATTAGTTTGGATGGGTATATGAACCTCGCGAGTCTTCCATGGGTCCTAGCTAGCGATACCGAGCAGCAGGTGTATAATGTATCATACATTGCTTCATATTACATCCATTCGCATCATTCTGGATTGTTAGTTCTTGTTATTGTATGCTATGAATAGTGGTTTATCTTCACTGATTTTAGTAAGAAACTGTAGACTATTTTATTGTTCCTGCTCTATTATTGGTAATTATATGTTAGGCTAGGTTGGATTTTCTGTGTGCAGGTGTTGAAAGTTTACTTGATTTCTGTGTTTTAGGTGGTCCTCATCACTACTTTGAATTAGGGTCAGTTGAGGATACTGATGAGTATATGTGACCCCGTACTCATGCTTGTTTATATCTACACCTTATGTGCATGTACTGAGTTGGCACTTCCAGGACACTGACTCTGTGTTTGGTGTTGCAATTCTCTCCGGAGATTTTCGAGGTAGTAGCTGATGTACTTGGTGTCTAGCGAATCTTATTCTATCTTAGTCTTATGTAGTTTTTCGTATTTTGAGATGTTGTTAGACTCTTTTCCTTGTATTTTGTATTTAAAGGCTTGTACCTTGTGACTACCAAATTTTAAGGTTTGTACTGCTACGTTATTGATTATAGGAATCCTTGATAAGATTTAGTTTTGTGATTATTTTCTTCCGCTTAACTTCCTTATACTATCATAATGTTGGGTTGGCTAACCTATCGCGGGAGGTGTGATAGGTGCCATCATGACCAGTTTTGGATCGTGACACATAATTGAAATGTATTTAATATAATACAGATTTTCTAGCCATCAAATAAAGATAGTAAATCCAACGCAAAAAATTAATATAATGCAGATTTTCTAGCTATCAAACAAGGACAGTAAATCCGACGCAAAAATATTTAATATAATGCAGATTTTCTAGCCATCAAATACACTTTAACTTAGGAAAGTAATAATAAATGACATAATTGGAATGTATTTAATATAATGCAGATTTTTTAGCCATCAAATAAGGACAGTAAATCCAACGCAAAAAGGTTTGAACCACTACATAAAGAAGGAATCATAAGATCAAAAAAAAAATACATAAGAAGCAAAATCATATTTATTTTAATTTCAACATGAATAACTTTCATTTCTTTGTGTTTGTTGTTTCTCTTCTCTTTCTTAATACATCAGTAGAAGTTGTTGCTATCAGGATTGAGGATGTTTCAATCAAATCATTAAAAATCAAAGAGATTTTTCAATCTATGGCGGAATTAAGAGCTTCAAGAAACTTTAGGTCATCCTTGCATGAAGTTCCTTCGGGAGGAAATCCATCACAGAACATTCCTCCTCCGATTTTTAATACGTCCAAACTCAATGTATTAAAGAGTAAACTTTTAAGAGGAAAACTTCATATGATGTAATAAGAAAGAACATTGATTTTGAGAACAAGTTCTTTTAATTTAGTTATTCGATTATGAAAAGAAGAAGAATATTGATTTTGTTTTGAATTTCCTTTTATTTATTCCAATTTTGTTATATTAATATTTTCGTAAACATAGCAATGTTATATCTCTTTTTCTAGTCTTTCTCACCATGTACTTTTTTTGAGTTCTTTAATAAATTCAAAAACTAAGTTGAAAAATCTCCAAAAAAAAAAAAGCAAAAAAAGTATTGTTTTCGCTCCAATTTATATAGCGTAGTTTGACTTAAATATGATATAACATTTATATAATTATAAGATTTTAAAAATTTGTAATCTTAAATATGCCATAACTTTTATATCCTTATAGAATTTGGACAGTTTTTTCACTCTACTGAGAAAGAAAATGAAAAAAGAGCTTCACATTTTTAATGGATAAAAAATCTGAACATTTTTCTTTTCCCATTTTTAGTTGAAAAATCAGTCAAATACTGAGAACAAGAAAAACTACATGCTTGTAAGCAAATTCATTCAACTTCGTTTGACAGATATAGTAGCACTGACTTCAAGATTCATTAATTTGAAAGAATTAGAAACAATAAATTAATTTCATATTATTTTCTTGAGCCAAAATAGAAAAAGAAAAGAAAAAAAAGATGATCATCTTTTTGTGGTGTTTTTCACATATTTGATTATTAAATAAATTATACTCAATGTTTAATTTCTTTTTATCGAGAGCCAGCGTCAAGAAAAAAATATAATAATTAATTTTTGCCTTTTCGAAAAATGAAATTTATCAAGAATAACACGCATAATTGAATAAAATAATAAAATTTTAGGCGGTTTCATATAGAAAAAATAATATGCCAGTGTTTCTAATTAATTATCTATTACTAAAACATCTCAAGAAATAAATTAATCTTGTCGAATGCAATTGTAATACTTATTTTTCTTTTTAGTCTGCTTCAAAAAGAATATTTTATTCCTTTTTGGCAATTGTTTAATTTCAACTTTCCATATGACATATTTAAGAACACAAGATTAAAGAACATATTGGTACATTCTACGTATCTTTAGTTTATGACTACAAGATTCAGAAGTCTTCTTTGTAAGTTCTTGTTTCATTTTGAACGTGTAAATTAAAAATCTATCAATACATTGATTAAAAAATAAAATATTATATATAAATAAAAAATATTACATAGATGTTGGAATGAAAATGGAAGAAGCAAAAAAGACATTGCATATGATAAAGGAGAAAGAAGTCATTTTTTAAATTTGAGGGGGAAATTTGATTTTTAAATCGAAATTAAAGGGTGTAAATGATATTCACCCAATGTGAATATGCACATATATGTCATCATTTATTTTATATTTGTATGTGGAGTGTTAGGATGGAACTATTTCACTTCAAAATTGTTCACGAGGGTAATAATCTTCCGCTCCCTCCCCCTCCCCCTCCCTACCTCTTCCCTCCTCAAATGTTGATGTTGGTAATGCTTTAGTGAACATATCTGCCAAATTATCTACCGAGCTTATTTATTAAAAATCAATTTCACCTTTATTTTCTAGATCATGAGTAAAAGAATTTTGGTGAAATGTGTTTTGTTTTGTCTCCTTTAATGTAGCCTCCCTCCAGCTGAGCTATACATGCAGCATTATCTTCATACTATGTAATTGGAATATCCTTTTTCAAAGAAAAATGGCACAATTCCTGAATATGCTGAGTCATTGATCTCAACCAAACACACTCCCGATTTGCTTCATGGATAGCTATTATTTCTGCATGATTTAAAGAAATGACAGCTAATATTTATTTCATTGAACGCCAAAATATAGTTGTGCCTCCATATGTAGACAAATAATCCATCTTAGATCGAGCTTTATGTGGATTAGATAGATATCCTACATCTGCATAACCAATCATTTCTGAGATCGAGCTTTATGTGGATCAGACAGATATCCTGCATCTGCATAACCAATCATTTCTGACTTGAATTGATTAGAATAAAATAATTCCATGTCAATGATTCCCCGAAGATATTTGAATATATGTTTGACACCATTCCAGTGTCTTCTTATTGGGGAGAAATTGAATCTTGCCAATAAATTTATTGTAAAATAAATATATGATCGGGTATTATTGGTAAGATTCATTAGTGCCCCAGTGACACTAAGAGATGAAGTTTCATCATCAAGAAACTCTTCATCATTTTCTTGAGGTCAAAATGATCTTTATTTATGTCAAGCAATCTCATAATCATCGAGGTAGTTAATAGATGTGATTTATCCATGTAAAATTGCTTTAAAACCTTTTCAATTGTATGTTGATTGATGGACAAATATTTCATTTGTCAAATGCTCAATTTGTAGGTCATGAAAATTTTGTCTTATGAGATCTTTTATCTCAAATTCTTCAAACACTCAACAGCTTTTGAAAGCTCTTTAGGAGTGCCAATGATATTCAAGTCATCAACATACAGAGCTATTACAGCAAATTCAGATTCAGACCTTCTTATAAAAATACAAGGGCAAATAGGATCATTTTTGTACCCTTCCTTTAGCAAATATTTGCTAAGACGATTATACCACATCCGCTCTGATTGTTTCAATCCACATAAGAATTTTTGAAGCTTTAATAAATTTCTTGCGAACATTTATATATGCTTCAGGAACTTTGAAGGCTTTAGGGATTTTCATAAAAATATCCTTGTTTAATGAGCCATACAAATAGGTTGTGACAATATCCATTAGGTGCATTTCAAGCTTTTCATGAACTGCCAGATTTATTATATACCTTATGGTAATTGCATCCATCATGGGAGAATATGTCTCGACATGATCAATGTTAGGCCGTTGCAAAAATTCTTGTGCCTCAAGTCAAGCTTTATATATTATGACTTCACCTTTTTCATTTTGTTTTTGCACATAAACTATTTGTACCGCACTGGATTGATACCTTCAGGTGTTCCAACTATTGAGCCGAAAACTTCATATATTTCAAGTAAATTCAATTATGATTGAATTGCATCCTTTCATTTTGGCCAATCATTTTTCAGTTTACATTCATCGACAGATTTTGATTCAAAATTCTCATCTTGTTGCATTATTTCAATAGCAATATTATAAGCAAAAATATTGTTAACCACAATATTATTTTGGTTCCACCTTTTTCTCGTAGAGACATAACTTATTGAGATTTCTTTATTCTCATTATTTTTCAGGTACTTGAATCTCCTTGGTGGTCTTATCATTTGTTATGTCTCGAGGCTATTCTTGAGCAATTGTCATCATATCATGATCATTTTGCTCATTTGTTTCTTCTTTTTTTTGAGGATTTTTATCCTTGAAATTAATTATCCTACCACGTTTCAAATATGGCCTAGACTCATTTGCATTAACCATTTGTCCTTCCAGGACATCAATTCGAACTGGAGTATTTGCAGCTGAAATATAAGATTTAGTAACCCTTGGAAGGTTAGTAAATGCATCTGGCAGTTGATTTGCAATATTTTACAAATAAATCATCTTTTGAATCTCTTGCTCACATTGATTTATTCGAGGATCTAAATGAGATAGGGATAATGAATTTCAATCTAACTCTTTTTTCTAATCCTTATGTTTTCCCCCTAATGTTGGGTATACTGATTCATCAAAATGACAATCAGTTAATCTTGTCACAAATAAATCTCCAGCCATAGGTTCCAAATATTTTATAATAGAAGGAAATTCATACCCAATATATACCCCCAATCTTCTTTGGAAATCCATCTTTGTGAATTGTGATGGAGCAATTAAAATATATATCGTAAATTAAAAAAAAATAAATGGAAAATATTTGGCTCTTGATCAAAAGCCAACTGCAATGGAGAGAATTCATGATAACTGATTGGTCTTATGTGCACAAGTGTAGCTACATGTAAATTAGCATGTTCCCATATTAAAACATTCAACTTTGTCCTCATTAGCAATGGTCTAGCTATCAATTATAGACATTTAATCAATGACTCTGCTAGACCATTTTGTGTATGAACATGAGAAATCAGATGCTCAATTGCTATCCAAGTGCACATGCAATAATCATTAAAAGCCTGATATGTAAACTCACCAGCATTATCAAGATGGATTGTATTTATTGCATAATCTGGATATTGTGCTCTTAACCTCATTATTTGAGCCAATAATTTCGCAAAAATCATATTGCAAGTTGATAATAAGCACACATGTGACCATCTTGTAGATGCATCTATCAAGACCATATAATATTTAAAATATTCACACGGAGGGTAAATTGGCCCACAAGTATTACCCTTTATATGTTCCATAAATGCATGGGATTCAGTCCCAACCTTAGTTGTTGATAGTTTAATAACCGACTTTTCTTGATAACAAGCAGCAAAAAAGAATTGCTTTGATTGAAGATTTTTCTTATTATTCAAAGTGTGCCCATGTGAATTTTCAATAATTTTGCGTATCATGTTAAAATCGGGATGACCTAATCGGTCATGCAAAATGATAAAATTATTAGATGCAAAATGCAAAATGCAAAATGATGACCCAATCGGTCATGCAAATGTGGCTCAACCATGCCAATACTTGTATAGTTGTATGATAAAACCCAGAAGAAAGTGTGTTTCAAGCACAAATTTTTTTATTTATTTTTGTTGTAGTAATATAATAATATTCAACCTTTTCTTTATTTGCAGTCTCAACATAATAGCCATTTTGGTGAATAACCTTGAAACTTAACAAGTTCCTTTGAGACTTACTACAATATAGTGTATTATTAATATCCAATTTTATTCATCTAGGTAGTAATAACACCGCTCTTCCAGAGCCCTTAATTAACTTTGTATTACTAGATATTGTATTAGCTGTCACAACCTAAAACTAAAGGATTGTGATAGTACTCAAAACCATAATTTCACCCAACCCATAACATGTTTTACACACTAAGTTCCCACCCAAGCAATGTCTAAAGAAAGTTAAGTAATAACCTACCAAAAAACCAAAACTCAAAACTCTACGTGATCACACATGAGAATTTCCTTTATGAATTACCTCAGAATGCAACCACTCTATCAAAAATATATAACATGTGTAAACACGAATACAATGATACCCATATAGCTAAGGTTCTAGATCAGGTTTAAAAAGTCAACTCAAAAATTCAATCCTAAGCTCGAGAGGGCAAAACTAGAATTTTATTAGAAATTCAGTTACCCAAAGTATAAGGAGTTCAAGTATAAAATTTTATCGAAAACAGAACTAAAATCAAGCTTGAAATCATCAAATTTATCAAACTTTAACTTTACCAGGAAACCCCAAAATTTCAAGTTGAAAAACAAAGATTTGAAGGTAAATTCATGAACTAATCATTGGAGAATGTGTAAAATTAGATTAGGAACGTATCCAAATGAAGAAATCTTAAATTTTCACTTTGAAATCGCTCAAATTTGAGTTCTAGAGCTTCAAAAACAAAGTATTGCATTAATGGCCGAAAAAATGAAATGTTTTAAATCACAGCAGTCATCCATCTTCGCGAAAGTAGGACCCCTATCATGAACGTGGATCTTACCAACCCAGACACATTGCATTTGCAGTGGTCTGATCACATTTGTGAAGACCAAAAAAAACCAACTCTAACCCAACAGCTCCCTTCATTGCATACGCGGACCTCCTGTAATGACTCTTCCGATTATTTATGCGTTTTCACCTTTATTGTATTGTTAGAGCTTGCTTCTAGCGGCCCCAAGTCATTTATGGCTTGTAGGGACCGCTAGTTCGGTGCCCGGGCCATTTGTTTGGTTTTATTGGGCGTTCCTTGTATTAGAGCTTTAAACCTTAGAAATCATTGACTTTGGTCAACATCCTTAGATATTGTACTCGGAATCAAATTCTGACAGTTTCATTAGCTTCGTAGCATGGACTTTGGTCTAGTTGGACTATTTGTCGGGATCCAAAGCTATTCAGCATGGAAATCTCTCTCATTTTGTATTTTCAGGCCAGTTGGGCTTGTTTAGTTACCCTTGGTCAACATTCGGAGAAGACAGCCTCGGATAGAAATTCTGTTAGCACTTTTTGATTTAAAATATCGAGTTTAGATTCGAGGGGCCATTAGTTTGGGTCCCGGGTGAGCCAAGCTCATTTTGGGTGTTCGGTTGGCTTTAGCTAGTATTGACTTGGGTCAACATTCCTCCAAAATAACCTCGTATGGAAGATTTGTCAATTCTGTTGAGTCTGGAATATCATTTCCACTCCATTAGCATTATTGATTTTTGAATATCGGGTTTCGATTGTGCCTGGAATGCCCCGTAGAGTTTTTAAAAATTGCTGGTTTTTGTTGCAGGCCGAGCCCTCAGCGCCAATGGCCACCGACGTGGTTTCTTGCGTTAATTTTTGGTTTATTCTTGAAAATCCTTCTTTAATTCCTTACTTAGTGGGTTGTTTTGATGCCCCAATTGTTGTCTGTTTCTGCTCAAATTTTGAGCATGTGCTCTTGAGATTGTAAGGAACACGATGGTGTTTTTCATTTCTGATTTTAGGTCGCGAGGCCCACGATCCCATTTGTGATCCAGATTTTGACCCGGTTATGTTTATAGCATTATGGGTGTTGTTAGTTTTATTTTGATGTGTAGCTTATTGTTCTGATAGTATTTTCGTGAATTGGAGCTTCTCGGAGTAGTTCGAGCTTAGACAATATCATTCCTGCAGCTAGTTGTCGGACGACAGGTAGGTTATGGTTTCCCCTATCTAGACTCTGCGTATATAGACTATATTGCACTAATTAGTATCCTTGGGTGGGTTGTTATAGGTTGGTACCCCAGACCTTGTCTGCTTTTCTGTCCCTTTATTTCATACATTGTTTGTAGTATTGTTATTTCACCATTGTGGCCTTTGTTTGTGACTTTGGACCATAGGCGGTGGGATATTTGAGAATGTTTGTGACTCCCGGACATCGTGACCTTACTAGGCTGGCTATCTGTGCTATAGAACCGATTGTTCTTGTGCGGGGCCGATAGGAAAATTTGTGAGCCACTTTGGGAAAAACTTATTGTCTGCGAGCATATTCATTCATGAAAAAGGATTTTCTGCATGTTTTACTACTATTTTGGCTTCGGGTCGACTATCACTATTTTTTGAAACTTTGCATGGACTTAAGGGCCCGTTTTTGGTTTAAGTGAGGATAAAATGAGATTTGAATGTTTTCATACTAGTTTTTCTACTGATACTAGGCTCGGCAGGGCCGTAGCCCTAGACATGATTTTTTAAAGATTTAGACCCGAACACATGCCAGGAACCCTATTTAGGGATTTGAGACTTGATTCTTGATTTAGACTTGGATATGCTCTATCACCCTCCGGGAGGGTTATTGAGATTTTATTACATATTTTAGACCCATATATACTTTAGGCACCCTTTAAGAGGGTCTTACAGATTACTACTACTGTTTTAGACCCGGTTTAATTCCGAACATATACTTTGAGGTTCCTAGTATTGAGCTACTGTTTGAGATTGGCACAGTTTGTATGTGGTCGATGAGTAGACCTCTATGGACCCTGTCACTCCTGGGATCTTGGCTACGGGCCGACGCGCGCGCCAGGAGGAGGGGTGTATGGTAGAGTAGAGGTACACAGGTAGAGACTTCCATAGGTCCTGCCTCTACATGGGCCTTTGAGGTACCTGGGGTGGGGGGACATACGGGTTACTTTCATATCATATCATCATCATGCATATTGTGTATCGATTTCACCCTTGTTTGTTGTGTGTTCAATGTACGCTCCAATTATATAGGCGGTCGGAGGGTTTGTTTTCACTTGATTGCGTTTCTCGGTTTTATGGGCGGCCATTGGGACTGTAGGTAAATTATATTTCTCTGTTCATTTCTTAGACTTTGTTATACCCTTCATTACTAGTTGGATTAGTGGTTTTAGCCTATTGAGGCACCGACTTTGGGATTATGTTTATTGAGAGGCTAGTGGGACTGGTTTTGTTGAGATTCTTGTTGTGTATCCTTCTGAGGCGGTTGTGGGGTATTGAATTCTATTCCTTGTTGTGGTTTTGTTAGCGGATTTGGGTACTTGTGGTCTAGTTATTCCATCCTAGGCTTCTACTTGTGAGTTGTCTACGTGTATTCTTATCTTGAATTAATGCCCTAAGCGTATTTTGTTAGTATGTGATTACTAGTTCGACTATTGGCTTGCTTTCCTTCCCTTCCTGTATTTTTGAGGTTACCAATATACCGCCCATCTCTTAAAATTTTCCTTATATATACTATTGTTGTAAGGATCCCAGGTGCGTCCTTCTTCCTTCTTTCACCTGTGTTTTTGCGTCTGTAAAAATTCTGTGCTAGCATGTTTTACTTGTAACTCTTGGTTGATTATTCTTGTGCTAGTTCCTTGTGCTTCCTTTTTCTTTTTCGTGACTATTACTTTTTATTCTGCTTATTATTGCTTTTATATTTTATATGTGCTCAGTCGGCCGATGATGCCTACTGGGTACCCGTTACTTGGCAATTGGTGCTCATACTACACTTCTTCACTCTTTGGTGCAGATATTAGAGTGAGCTTTTGCCATTGATAGCGTGGATATTCTTGCAGCTTCTAGACATTCGAGACTAGGGTGAGCGCCTATTGACTGGGGGGTGACTGCATCTCATCTTGTACTGTTACTCTTTATATATTCGGAGATAGTTGGACTTGTCATTTCGTTACTTCTAGCACTTGTATTCTATTAGAAGCTTATGTACTATCAATACCAAGTCTTGGGGTTGGCGTAGTTTCATTATGTATATATTCAGACTATTGCTTCCGCTTTGTCTATCTTTATATTCTGCTTTCTCTTATTTTGACTTATTGTGCGTATTGGTTAGCTAATAGCCCATTACTAACCATTCTGGGATACGAGAAATTGGTTTGCCTACTAGGGGTTGTAGGTGCCATCATGACCTGAGAAATCAGGTCATGACTGTTTGGTATCAAAGTCAGGTTCACCGGTGTCGTGGTACAAAAGAAAGTGTCTAAATATAGTCTCGTGGATCGGTACGATAACATCTGTATCCTATCTGCGGGAGGCTTCAGGGCATTGTTAAGAAAAGTTTCATCTTCTTGGATCCTTATCATACGTTCCTGGCTCTATTGACTTTTAAGACTTCAGTTGTTTCATTCCTTCTCAGATGCCTAAGACGTGTTTGACAGCAGTTGGTGTCGAGGCTTCTATGCATGTTGCTTCAGTGCTTCTATCAGCGCCAGGACTTCAGAGCGAGAGTTTATCGCATCAGATAGAGGGTATAGGGTCAGTCTAACCTTTGATTGGATTCATAGCTACCCCAATTCTTCAGGACACCATGGCTAGGACTCTGAGTCCTCCGGTGGGTATTTCAGTACCCGATTCTTTGAGCGGTACTTTAGTTAGGGTTGAGCTCCCAGTTCTTCAGTAGAGTGGTATGTCGGTATTAGAATATGAGGTAAGATCTCACAAGGTGGTTAGGCATATTGCTAGGACTGTGCCATCATAGTTTGATAGAGTTTATAGCTTTGTGGAAGGTTTGATTTCACCGCTCCATTTAGTGACCAAGCATTTATTTACAGTTGGGAAGGCCTTTCTTCAGGTAGTGGATCATGCTTAGGCTATCGAGATTTTATGCCATGAGGCTTATGGAGGTAGTGCTAAGAAACGTCATTGCCATGGCAGTTCCCGAGGTTCTCAGACTCGAGATAGGGGATTCTCCACCAGAGATAGGTTCCATTGCTTCTTATCTACCAAGCCAGTTTCAGTTGCTTCACAGGTTTTAGAGGGTGGTTGTGTAGGGCATGTTGAGAAAAATAGGCAGGGTACTAGTCAGGTTCTTCAAGGTTTGTATCCAGAGTGTGTAGGCCATGGTGGCCAGTCAGGTTCAGTGAGATCTTCCCATTGGACTTCATCTGGTAGAGGCTGTTTTCGATATGGTAAGTATGGACACTTTTCTAGGAATTGCCCCATGATTGTGTATCCCAACCAGGCTGGTTGTTATGATTGTGGATAGATTGGTCACCATTATAGATCTTATCCCAAGTGACGGATGGTTGAGCCTTCAGCTTCGGCTACTCCATCTAGAGTTAGACCCCATCAATCTAATGCTCCTCTTGGTGGGCTCGAGGTAGAGTTCTTGATATTGTTGCTCAAGGTAAGGCTTCTTTTAACTTCGACTTGTGATAGTACTGTTCACAATGCGATTCCCTTCCTTCTATCATTTATTTGTTTATATACCTACCTGCTACTTGTTTTGTTGTTTGACTACCTGAGATGTAGTGTTTATTCATTACTTTACTAATAGTTTATTCCTTAGTACTGGATGGGGGAGTTATTCTTTTGAGGTGTTTACCCAGAGTTGTAGCTCGTGGGTAGTTGTTGTTAGTTTTTTTTCTGGTTGGTTTTGCTTCTAGTTCCATCGTGACTCTAGCCTTGTGTTGGGTCTTCCTTCCTAGAAGTCCTAGATAGTTGTTTCCTAGGTCATTATCTAGCATGGCTAGAGGTCCTTGTATTGGTTCGATGTGATACCGGTGGTAGTGCCAGAATTGAGGTTCTGTATTAAGTTGAGAAGAGTTGATTATGCTAGAGAGCATTGGTTGGTTTTGTCTTCTCGGGTGATTCCAATCGGCCTTTATTAGTTGTTTGGTTTGGTAAGTTAGTAGGTATGGGTTGATTTTGTGTTTTCCTTCTGTTCTAAGTTTGGTTGAGTTGCTTTCTTGCTCTACCCAGTTCCGGTTGATAGGATTAAGGTTGATTGTAGCATCGTGATTAAGATTTGGCTATGGAATTATGGCAGTACGATTGGATTTTGACTATAGCATTTAGGTTGAGTTATGCACTTGGCCTACCCTCATTCCGTCGTATCAAGTGTTGCCGGTAAGAGTTGTGGGAGCTAAGGGAATAGCTCTAGGTTGTGTTTGAGAGAGAGCCTGTTAGGTTTGGTGATTCCTTGGAAATGGGTTCATTTGGTTTACGAAGGAGGGTGATGACTCCTTTTGAGTATGTATATGTTCTAGTAGCTGACTGAGGTGGAGCCCAAGAGTTTGATTTGGTTTGTATGTTGGTGACTTGTGTCAACCAAGTTCAAGTTGTGGTGTCATTTCCTTTGAAAGATTCGAGGTCAGAATTCCTTCCAGTCTAAGATTGAGGTAATGGTCATTACCAGTACTACCCTTGGGAGCTTGTTGCATCGACCTTGGCTTCCTTGTTATCTTCTTTGGGGGAAACAAGTTTCAGTAGCATTTATGAATTGGGCAAATTATGTATTCATGGCCTAGTAGGCTCTGTTACCTAAGTGTTCATCGACACTGTATGGGTCTACTTATGGGTTTTGACAGAGGCATTGATTGGGTATTAGGATCGAGTTGCAGAATCGTGGGCAAGCAAACTACTCCAAATTGTTCATAATGTATTCTCTTTGGTTGCAGCTTCTTGGGTTAGAAGGCAATGAGTTCAGACAACGTAGATTCCCCATTTTAGTTGTGGAGTGGCAGTTGGCCTTGGACACCTAGTCCTTGGCTAACCATTGAGTTAGGCTAGACATTCCAGATTTTGGCAGTGTGCTAGTTAGTACGAAGTTCCTTCTACCATGGTTGGACAGACTCAATGGCGTAAGTTCTAGTTTCAGCAGTGGTGTATGCTTTATGTGATCAGGTTATGCAGGGTGAGGCTAGCGAGGCTATTTTGAGTTTTATTGATACTTAGAGACTGGTGGTCACTATTTGTTTACCGAGAGTTTGAAAGCTTGTTTAGTTGATTCTTTCAGGGTTGTATTTTATGTGGGGTTCTAGTGTTGGTTAGACTCGGCGATTGTGGACTAGTAGCTCGATATGTGATATGCTTCAGATAAGGTGGTTTTGTGTGCTGATACAGTAGTGCAGTTGATTCGAGCCAAAGGGATGAGTTGAAGGTATATGCAAAAATTTCCATGGCTAGATGGCAACTTTAAACCACAGGCACCTTTTTCTTTTGCCTTCAGGTGTTTCGACTTGATATTCATGGCATGGTGGACTTCTTCCTGAGGTGAGATTAGTAAGGCAGTTTCAACTCCGAATAGTGTTTGAGTATTCAGAGTAGCAGCAGTACTTCTTAGAGTTTGGAGCTTAGCTAATGATTACGGACTTCGTGGTAGTCTTACCACACTCCTTGTAGAGGCTTGGTCTTGGTTTGGGTCTTTTGGGCAAGGTTGCCCTGGTTCATTCGCTTCAAGTTGATTCAAGCTTGGCACGATTCAACGAGGTTGGGTTTGTTCTATAGTTTGAAAGCTTCTCCATAAACACATGGTGTTCTTACATGCTTTTCCTAACCTTGGTATGCAAGCTTCAGTTGAATTCATATGGGTTGTTCAGTTGGGTTCAGTTATTGAGTTCAATGTTACCAAAGAATCCATTTGTTGGTTGATGGTCAGTTGGGATAGGTTACTCAAGTTTCCAAAGATATGTTGTGAGTTGTTATCTCGGGTGGTAAAGGCTTCTAGACTAGAGCTTTACTTAGTTAGAATTCGAGTATAAAGGTGACCTCGTTCAAAGTTAAGCACAGCGGGAACTATGGATCTCTGGTGGGTCAATTGGTGCTTTTGAGAGTGGCTTGAGTGTTCGACTTGTATGCAGCTTCCTGTTTGTGGTGCAAAAGGGTTCAGTTCAGAATAAAAGGGTTTTACGGATCAGCGGGTTCATGAGTTAGAGTTTTAGTTGTTGGTATTTTTGGTAAACTTGGCTGTGGTGTTATCTATTTTCTTTACCTTGTTCCCTTGCTTTCGCTTATTAATCTGTGCTTTTGCTTAGACTATTAGATAGTAGCCAATTACTGACCGTTCCAGGCTATGGGGATTGGTTTGCCTACTTGGAGATTGTAGGTGCCATCATGACCGAGAAATTGGGTCATGACAGCTTGGTATCAGAGCCCTAGGTTCACCGGTGTCATCAGTTTAGGAGCTAATTTCTAGTAGAGTCCTGTGGATCAGGATGGAGATGTCCATACTCAATCTTTGAGAGGCTACAGTGGCATCCTAGAAAGAATTAGACTTTTCCGTGGTATCCTTGAAAGTTTTTGGAAATCTTACTTACTCTGGTTCACACTTCCGCAGATGGTTTGTATGAGATCTTCAGCTTCTGGTGGAGGAGAGTCTCCTGCCCCTGCACCTCCGACTTCAGCTAGGGGCCGGGGTGGTCGTAGGGGTAGAGATAGGGGTCATGGACGCCCTGGAGCAGCAGCACCAACTAGAGCTGCTAGGGTTGAGGTAGAGACCGAGTATGACTACGATCCAGAGTTTGCTCCAGAGCAGCAGCATGTGGACCCAGGGGCAGCCCAGGTACCACCAGATCCAGTACCAGTTCCAGCACCAGTTTCTGTGCCAGCTTCGGCCCCAGCTCAGTCTTCAGATATTAGGGGTTTACTTGTTCATCTATTGGGTATAATTGGAGAGCGACCTTCTGAGGTAGCACAGACACCCGCTCAGGGGGAAGCCCTGGGTGTTCAGAGTTCAGGAGCATAGCCTGCTACTTCTGCTCCCCGTGTTGAGGTTGTTCTGATCCCTTCAGTTGCACAGCATCTTGCTCCTCGCCCAGCTATGAAAGATGGGGAGCAGAAGGCTTTGTGTAGGTTCTTGTGATTGGCACCACCGAGGTTTGCTGGTACATCGAGTCAGGACCCATATGATTTTATTACTACATGTGAAGAGATGTTGCACCATCTAGGATTGCTAGAGACTCACAGAGTTGGATATACTACGTATCAGCTGGAGGGTCCAGCGAAGTTATGGTGGAGGGAATAGGTTTCTTACAGATCTTCTACATTACCTTCTTTGACCTGCTCTGAGTTCTATGAGGTCTTTATGGCCAAGTTCCTGCCTCTGAGTGATCGTGAGCATCGCAGGGAGCAGTTTACTCAGCTTATGCAGAATTCTATGACTGTCTCAGAGTATGAGACCCATTTTCATCAGCTAGCACCGTTTGGAGCTATGATCATTCCTACCGAGGTAGATAGGATTCGTAGATTTGTATGGGGTTTGAGGCCAGAGATTAGGCAGCCAGTTGAGATATTAATTGCTGGAGGTCAGTCATTTCAGGCTATCACAGACTATGCCCGTACTCTGGAGGACTTACAGTGACATGACCAAGGGGCCAGAGATAAGAGGCCTCAACATCAGGGTGGCTACAGTGGTTCCAGATATAGTGGTAGAGGTTCAGGCTAGTGGGGCCTGGATTATTAGCCACAGCAGCATCAGGGTCAGGCCAGTTGACCAGTTCAGGCGTCACTTCAGGATTCTGGTTCTCAGTTTGAGTAGGGTCAGAGCAGTCAGCGTAGTCACAGTGGTCAGTCTGTGAAAGGTACTATTTTTGGGGCATCAGGCCGAGGTGGCCACAAAGGTTCAGTGGGTTCATCCCGATAGGGTGGGCCATTAGGGATGTGCTATGAGTGTGGGGTCAGCAGTCATTTTGCCAGAGATTACCCCTAGTAAGGTACAGCCTGTTATGAGTGCGGAGTTAGTGGCTATTTTGCTAGAGATTGCCCCCATCAGGGTACAGTTCAGCCTATTCGCTTCATTCAACCACTGGCTTGAGGAAGTGGAGATCAGGGTAGAGGTGGTTCTCCACGTGGCAGAGTAGGTGGTAGGGATGGCGGTCGGGCAGGTGGGGGTCATCATTAGTTCTATGCGGTCCCTGGGAGATCAAAGGCAGAGGCGTCAGATATTATGATTACAGGTACGATTCCTATGTACCATCAGTCTTCTACGGCTTTATTTGATCTTGGATCCACTTGTTCATATGTATATGCCTACTTTCTGCCTTGTTTGGGGTTGGCTAGTGAGCCAATATTTGTGCATGTTTCTGTTTCAACTCCAGTAGGAGATTCTTTAGTAGTGGATCATGTTGTGAGATCTTGTGTGATATTTGTTGGTGATTTGAAGGCTTGGGGTGATTTTATGATCCTTGATATGTTAGATTTTGATGTGATACTAGGCATGGACTGGTTATCCCCTCACCGTGCGGTTTTGGATTGTTATGCCAAGACTGTTACTATAGCCATGCCCGGTGTATCCCTGGTTGTATGGCAGGGTTCTATTAGCCATGCACCATCTGGGATCATCTCTTATCTTCGAGCTAGGAAGTTGATTTCCCGTGGGTGTTTAGCTTATTTAGCATATGTTCGAGATGCTAGTGCTGACCCTTCGTCTTCTGAGTCTATTCATATGATTAGAGACTTCCTAGATGTGTTTCCTACTGACCTGCCAGGCCTTCCATTTGAGAGAGATGTTGATTTTGCCATTGAGTTAGAGCCGGGCACCAGTTCCAATCTATTCCACCCTACCGTATGGCTCCTGCTGAGTTGAGAGAGCTTAAGGAGAAGCTCTAGGATTTGTTAGATAAGGGGTTCATTAGACCGAGTGTGTCTCCTTGGGATGCTCCTATTTCTTCGTAAAGAAGAAGGATGGGTCGATACGGATGTGTATTGACTATCGGCAGTTGAATAAGGTGACAGTGAAGAATAGGTATCCGATGCCGAGGATTGATGACTTGTTTGATCAGCTCTAGGGTTCAGCCGTGTTTTCGAAGATTGATTTGAGGTACGTCCACCATCAGTTAAGAATTAGGGCAGAGGACATCCCTAAGACAGCATTCAGGACACGTTATGGCCACTATGAGTTCCTGGTGATGTATTTTGGGTTGACTAATGCCCCCACAGCCTTTATAGATTTGATGCATAGGGTGCTTAGCCCGTATCTAGATATGTTTGTGATAGTCTTCATTGATGACATTCTAATATACTCGATGAGTAGGGACAAGCATGATCAGCACTTGAGGACTGTACTTTAGACTTTGAGAGACCATCGGCTTTATGCCAAGTTCTCAAAGTGTGAGTTTTGGCTTGAGTCATTGGCATTCCTAGGACACGTGGTGTCTAAGGATGAGATTAGAGTTGATTCGGGTAAGAATTCTGCAGTTTGTGATTGGCCGAGACCTAGTACTCCTATCGAGGTTTGCATCTTTGTTGGTTTAGCCGAATACTACAGATGGTTCGCTGAGGGATTTTCTTCCATAGCAGCACCCTTGACTATGCTAACTAGGAAGGATGTCCCATTCCAGGGGTTGGATGAGTGCCAGGATAGCTTTCAGAGGCTTAAGGTCTTATTGACTTCAGCTCCAGTTATGACTTTGCCGGTTGAGGGTCAGAGTTTCTCCGTGTATTGTGATGCTTCAGAGGTTGGTCTTGGTTATGTGTTGATGCAGCAGAGTCGAGTGATAGCATATGCATCGAGACAGCTGAAGGTTCATGAGCGCAACTACCCTACTCATGATTTGGAGTTGGCGGCAGTAGTCTCGCACTTAAGATCTGGAGGCACTACTTATATAGAGTTCACTGTGAGATATTCACTGATTACCATAGTCTTCAGTATATTATGAGTCAGCGGGAGATGAACTCGAGGCAGAGAATATACATTGAGCTACTGAAGGACTACGATTTCACCATCCTATACCATCCGGGCAAGGCAAACGTGGTAGCGGATGCCTTGAGTCGGAAGGCGGTGAGTATGGATAGCCTAGCTTCACTTTTAGTTTCTGAGCAACCATTGGCCTTAGACATCCAGTCCTTGGCTAACTGATTAGTTAGGCTTGACTTGTCGGATCCTAGCAGAGTTCTTGCCAGTATCGAGGTCCATTCTACTCTAGTTGATCAGATTTAGAGCCGATAGTTTGAGGATCAGAGTTTGTGCAACCTTCGTGATCAGGTAGTTCGGGGTGAGGTCAGCCGGGATACTTTGGGTTCTGCTGGTATTCTAAGGTTTGATGGATGATTTTGTGTTCCAAGGGTTGGTAATTTGATTCAGTTGATACTCCATGAGGTACATTGTTCTAGATACTCCATTCATCCTGGCGCAGTGAAGATGTATAGAGACTTGAGGCAGTTTTACTGGTGGTGTGGTATGAAGCGGGACATAGCGGAGTTTGTATCTTGATGCTTGAACTGTTAGAAGGTTAAGTTCGAGCACATGAGATCGGGTGGCTTGTTGCAACGACTTCCCATTCCTGAGTGGAAGTGGGAAGGTATTACTATGGACTTCATTGCTCATTTACCTCGTACTTATTGGGGTTTTGATTCTATTTGGGTGATTATGGATCGGCTGACTAAGTCGGCCCACTTCTTGCCGGTTTAGACTTTCTACGGTGCTGAGAGGTTATCTCAGATCTACATTCGTGAGGTTGTTCGGTTGCATAGGGTCCCAGCTTCTATCATTTCAGATTGCGGCACAAAGTTCACATCTCAGTTCTGGAGAGCTATACAGAGAGATTTGGGTACGGAGGTTCAGCTTAGTACCACTTTCCACCCTCAGACAGATGGCCAGTCTGAGAGGACTATTCAGGTCTTGGAGGACATGCTTCGGGCTTGTGTGCTTGACTTTGGGGGTTCATGGGATCAGTTTGTGCCTTTGGCCGAGTTTGCTTATAATAATTGTTTCCATTCGAGCATCGGCATGGCACCTTTCGAGGCTCGTATGGTAGGTATTGCAGATCGCCGATTGGTTGATTCGATGGGTTAGAGTCCAGACCACAGAGTACAAATTTTCTTAGAGATTCCTTGGACCGAGTCCGTTTGATTCAGGACAGACATAGAGCAGCCCAGAGTAGGCAGAAGAGTTACGATGATCGTAGACTTCGTGCCTTGGAGTTCAGTGTTGGTGACTTGGTTTTCCTTCGAGTATCGCCCGTAAAGGGCATGATGAGATTTGGTTGGCGGGGCAAGCTTAGCCCCAGTTTTATTGGGCCTTTTGAGATTCTACAGAGGGTTGGTAGAGTAGCCTATATGTTAGTTTTTCCTCTAATGTTTTCAGCTGTTCACTCAGTTTTTTATGTCTCGATGTTGTGTCGGTATGTGCCAGATGAGTCTCATGTGTTGCATTGGGATTTGGTCCAGTTAGACGAGAGTCTAGCATTTGTTGAGGAGCCGATAGCTATTCTGGCCAGATATATCAGGAGGTTGAGATCTAGGGAGATTCCGGTTGTGAAGGTTCAGTGGAGGCATCGTCCAGTCGAGGAGGCTACTTGGGAGACCGAGAGTGAGTTGCGTGCTCAGTATCCGCAGTTATTCGAGCCTTCAGGTACTCCCTTCTTCTTGACTTTCGAGGACGAAAGTCTTTTTAGTAGTGGATGTTGTGATGACCCTTCTGGTCATCTTTGCATTTACGCATTCATTGTACTGTTAGAGCCTTCTTATAGTAACCCCAAGTCATTTATGGCTTTCTAGGACCGATAGTTCGGTGCCCTGGTCGTTCATTTGGTTTTTTTACCCTTTTTCCTGTTTTAGATCTTTAACTTAGAATATCGTTGACTTTAGTCAACATTCATAGCTAACGTGATCGAAATCGAATTCTGACAGTTTTGTTAGCTCCGTAGCATTGAGTTTGGTCTAGTTGGACCTTCGACTGAGGCCTGAGAACTCCCGATGTGGGTTTTGTTTGGATATCTCTGTTTTCAAACCATTTGGAGTTGAAAGTATAACTTTGGGTGACTTTTGATGATCGGAGTATCGGATTTGAAATCCAATGATTCCATTAGATCTGGAATGATGATTTTTGGTTGGGAAGGTGGTTGGTTCGGGTTTTGGGTGTTCAAGACTCATTTCGAGCCTTTAGGTTCCTTTTTTTTAGTGTTGACTTGGGTCAACATTTCTCTGAAACGACCTCGTATAGAAGTTTTGTCAATTTCATTGAGTCCGGAATGTCATTTCCACTCTGTTAGCATTATTGGTTTATGAATATCGGTTTCCAATTATGCTCGGAATTTCCCGTCGAGTTTTGGCAAGTTGCAGACTTTTCCTTGTTGCAGGTGCAGGCATCAAGCCTCTATCACGATCGCGAGACTCACCCTTCGCGACTGCGATAAAGCCTCTGGAACCATGTTCTTCACGATCGCGTGATCGCCGGTCGTGATCATGAAGAAGTCCCTCTTTCTCTGTTCTTCAAGACCGCGATGGTCTAGGCAGCGTGGTCCTCGCGACCGCGAGGGGTCCTATCGCGATCGCGATGAAGGACCCCTGGCAGTATATAAACTTCTCTCTTCATTTTTCCAGCACTTTGCTCAAACTTTACCCAGCTCCAAAAAGTTAACTCTCTCCCAAACTTACTCCATATCCATCCTAGCATTGGGGAAAACATTTGTTCATCGTCTATTAGTGATTCTCCGAATATTGGTAAGCTTTCTTCCTCACTTGAATTCTCTTGTTCTTTCTCTAAACTCCTCCATTGTTTCTCATTCCAAGCTTGAATTTTTATGGAAGAATCTGCCTCCTAGATGTTACATAATTCGTGGTTGAAGAATTCTCCGTCGTGATTTGAAATTCCAGCTTCTTGGTAGGTAATTATTGCCTATTTCCAGGTTTTCGTCCCTTAAATCCATTTTTGGGTTTCTTAGCTTTAGGGGCTGTTTTATCTCGAATTTGTAGCCTAATCTCTTTGGTTTTTCGGGCATGTACTCCTATGGTCTTGGGGATCATAATGTGAGTTTCTATTTTTGGTTTCGGGTTATGGACCCCACAGGCCCGCCGGTGATCCGAATTTTGACCCAGCTATAAGTGTAGCAATATGGGTATTGTTAGACTTATTTTAACGTGTTATTTATGTTTATGATAGTTTGATTATCATATGGGATCTCTCGGAGTGATTCGGGCTTGGACATTGTGTTCGGGCAGCTTATCGTCGGACGACAGGTAGGTTACGGTCTAACTCCCTAGACTTAGCATATATTAGATAAAATTGTACTAGCTAGCATTCTTGGGTTGGGTTTTTAGGTTGGTACCACAGACCTTGATCGCTTTTCCATGATTCATCCATTTCTTTCCTCCGTTGTGTGTAGTATTCTTAGTAGTTGATATTATCCCCCGTATGGTCTGGTGTGGCCTTGATTTGACTATGGAACATAGAAGGTGGGTTATTGGGAATGTTCGCGAGTCCCAGACATAGAAATATCCTTCTAGGCTGGTTATGCTTGCTGAGTAGCTTTGGAGCCTCTGCAGGGCCGTTAGGTTGGTTGTGAGCTGCAGGGCAGCTATCTGTGTTTGATCATATCATGTCCATGCATATAAAGATGTTTCACCCACATTTTATTATGGTTTTTGGCTTCGAGCCTACTGGGACTAATTTTCTAAACTTTGCATGGCTCATGGGGATCATTTTCGGTAAAAATGATCTAAAGAGGGTTTGGTATCACTATAATGGGTCTTCTTGGGGTAGGGAAGTTTTAAAGCATATTTTCTCACTAGTTCCACTTATACTGGACTCGACGGGGTCGAGTGCTAGACTTATTTACTACAGCTTCCGGGGTGATGCTGGACTAGTCGGGGTCGTGTGCTAGGGCTATTGGACTTACTGTTTTAAACCTGGATACCCTCCAGGCAGACTTACTTGGGGATTTATTTAAGATTGCGGGGCATCTAGTATGTTGGTCGGGGGCCTCCATGGACCTTGCCATTCCGGACCAGAGGCTGCGAGTTGCGAGTGCCGGAGGGGGGTTATACGGTATAGTAAGGGTATACGGGTGTGACCTTCCATGGATCCTATCTTCTAGGACTTATAGGTTGCCAAAAGCAGGTGACATACGGTACTACTATCACTCTTTACTTAGCATGGCATCATATCATTCATTGTTTGAGGCTCCACCTTTGTTTGTTGTTTGTTGATTGTACGCTCTGGTAGTATGGGATGCCGGAGGGTATGCTTACACTTGTTTGTGTTCCTCAGTTGTATGGGTGGTCAGGGGACTGTAGGTAGACTCTTGTCATTTATTTATGGAATTGTTCCCCGTTACAACTAGGTTGTTGGTTTCTGAATTTGAGATTGATATGATTAGTTCGATCTTTGATTTCTGTTTTCCCGAGCATGTCTACCTCTACTCTTCGCCTCTTTTCCTTATACTTGAGGTTACCAGTATACTGTCCATTTCTAGAACTTGTTATATATATATTGTTGTTGCAAGGATCCCAGATGCGTCATTTCTTACTTTCACCTGTTCCCGTGTGTATATATCCTACTCACTAGCCTTGTATGTTGTTTTGTTGTCTTCTCTCTGGGCTAGTTCCTGTGTACTTTTTAATTGATTTTTGTGACTGCTTGTTTCTATTCCGGCTATTATTAATCTTTTATCTTATATGTTCCCAGTCGACCTATGATACTTACTGGGTACCTTATGCTTCGCATTTGGTGCTCACCCTGCACTCTGCATCTTCTGGTGCAGATCCTAGTGTGACTCATCGCTGTTAGCTCATGGAGACTCGTGCGAGGTGCTATTTTGGTGATATTTTGGACTGAGGGTGTGGCGACCGGAGCTTAGCTTTTAGTTACCTTTGATTATGTACTATATTTCTTCTCGGAGACAGCTTTGTGTATATTGTTTTGGATCCTTGTACTCCTTATGTAGATCCGGCTCTTATACGCTATGATACCAGGTTTTGGGTTTGGCTTAGCTTCCGCATTGCTTATATTACTCCTGTTATCTATTTTCTTTACCCTATTCCCTTGCTTTCGCTTATTAATTTGTGCTTCCTCTTAGACTGTTAGATAGTAGCCCATTACTGACCGTTCCGAGCTACGGGGATTGGTTCGCCTACTGGGGGATTATAGGTGCCATCATGACTGAGAAATTAGGTCATGACAATTTTGTGGTTGGTCTTCCCAAGACTTTGAGACAATATGACTCGATATGGGTAAATGTTGACAGATTAACAAAGTCTGCACACTTCATCCATGTGCAGGTACTTATAATGTGGCTAAGTTAGCGAAGATATATCTTAAAGAGATTATTCGATTGCATGGGGTACCTGTCTCTATTATTTATGATAGGGGCACCCAGTTCACTTCTAATTTTTAACATAAATTACACAAAAAGTTGTGGACAAGGTTGGACCTGAGTACAACTTTCCACCCTCAGACTGACGGGAAGTCTGAGCATACTATTCAGGTATTAAAGGACATGCTTCGTGCATGTGTGATGGACTTTAGGGGTCATTGGGATCAGTATTTAGAACTAGCTGAGTTTGCGTATAACAACAGTTATCACTCAAGCGTAGATATGGCCCTATTTGAAGCCTTGTATGGGAAGAGATGTAGATCTCTCATTGGCTGATTTGATTTGTTTGAAGCAAAACCTTTAGGTACAGACTTAGTAAAAGATTTTATAAAACAGGTGAATTTCATCCAAGAAAAACTTCTAGCAACTCAAAGCCGGCAGAAAGAATATGTAGACAGAAAGGTTAGAGATATACGCTATAGGTGAGCAAGCTTTGCTCAAGGTTTCACCCATGAAGGGTGTTATGCAATTTGAGAAGCAAGGAAAGTTAAATCTGGGGTATATTGGGCCTTTTGAGATTCTTCATAAGGTGGGACAATGGCTTATAAGTTGGCTTTGCCTCCTAGTTTATCGGGAGTTCATCTCGTGTTCCATGTTTCCATGCTTAAAAAGTACCGCAAAGATAGTAACTATATTATTCGCTGGGATTCAGTCCTGTTGGATAAAAACCTTTCCTATGAAAAATATTTTGTTGCTATACTTGATCAGGACATCCAAAAGTTGAGAAATAAGGAAATTGCGTCTGTGAAAGTCAAGTGGAAGAACCATCCTATTCAGGAGGCCTCTTGGGAGACTGAGGCAGACATGTTGTCATGCCCCTGGCTAGGAGGGGCGGACATTAAGGAGTTATATGAGCACCTGCTGAACATATATACTAAACTCATGCTAAAATTGTAAATTGAAAAGAAACATCAAGGATATCAACATGTGTTTACATATACTAAAACATAGATAACTGAAAGGCCCACTCGACTAGTTGTACAACTGAAATAAAACTATGTGTAAGAAGCCTCTAAATAGTTTGCAACTAAAAATTTAATAACTAGTCAGGACAGGGCCCTGACATACCCACTATACGATATGTACACGAATCCAAAACATGTGACCTAGACATCTGATAGCTTCATAGAGAAGTGGAGCTTACCAACTGATCAACTGGAAGGCACTGACCTATTGTGGATGTCTGCTAGCCTAAGTACTTGAGCCTGCATTCATAAAAATGTAGCGCCTAAAAATAAAGGGACGTCAGTACATATAAAATATATACTGGTATATAAAGTAGACTGAATAACAAGTAGACATGTAAGAATGCTCACTGAATTGAATATCAAAGATAGGAAAATCTGAGCATACACATACAGGGAATGTAATCTGAAACTGATACTATGACCAATATCAGGGGTCCTTATATAACGTCCTATGCATTACTTATTTACATAATTTAAAATTCCTAGAATTCGCCTAGGTGACATCGTTACCCTTTTATAATGCTTCTCTTTTTTTGTGTAATACTAATTGTCAAGAAGTCACAAGATAGCCTACTGTCGGCGATCAGTGACACATGTTTGGAATATGTAGCCAACTATCACAACCATGTGTGAAATCTCATAGTCTGGATAGCATGGTCTGTCAAGGTATGCCCTTCAGGGCTCCTGTAAGGTCTGACCTCAGGCCTGTGTAGTCAGGGGAATCCATGACAAGAAGTTCCAGCTGACTCTATCTGAATTATGTGCATAGAATAGCATCGCACGCAGTGGCCCTAAATATACCCACCCCACGCTGCAAAATAGGTTATAATCTCATCTTTCTTGTAAAGGCCCATAGTAATCAACTTATGAATCATATAACTCGTTATTTGAATATTGATTACTTACTTTTAGCTGAAGAATCATATATCTATGGGATCTCTATACTCATGGCGATTTTTTGGCCAATCAATTCCTCTAAGTTTCGCGACATATATGCTCGGTAACTTCTAGGAGTTTCAACTGAAGACACATACGGTCATATGAAGCATACGACTTTCTTGACTAGAAATGAATACTATAACTCTATAGGTTTAGAAATCCATAGAAAGAGACCTATAATAGTAATAAGCTTTGCTTTCAAGTAGCATATAATCTATGATGACCTTTATAGGAGGAATATGTGACTCTAGGTCGTGCCTTGATGGCGAAATAGGTTTTAGCTTTACATACCTTACTTCGAGAATATCTCTCCCTTATGTCATGTCATTGGTTCCCTTTAAAACAATTCTTATATATGACATAACAACATATGCAATAGTATAAGAAACTAACCAAGAAGTATGGCAAGGTCGGAAAGACAATAATAGCTTACGAGCGACAAGCTTAGAAAATAAGATAAATAAAGGGTGTATCGCCACACCTCTTTTTTTCCCTTGTCAACTGAACTATGACCACCAATGAAGTCAATATTAATCCCTCCATCCTTTCCTCATAATATATAGCCCATTCCATATCCCAAACATGGTCATAAACTTGACCCCGAGGCTTCCAAACACCACCTCAGAAGTTCTTTATCTAATGGCGTTAAATGCCCCTTTAAGATCATAGATTAAGTTGGGAGAGAATTATAATATTTCATACAGTGATAGGAAGCCTAATAACATATAAACAACAATCTCAATCCATTTAGGCATGTTATCAAATACATGATGAGCGACAAGCTTGCAAGAGCCATAAAAATTGTGTTTGCTATACCTAGCCTCCCTCCTTATCGCAGCAAGCTTGATGCCTCAATACACAACCATACACACTTCATTTAGTCAACAATAAAACCATTACATCCCTCTACGTACTCCCTCCTCACCAATTATATCAATTACAATGGGCAAAACGTGGACTCACGGCTTCCTATCACCGTCCTGTGAGTTCTACCTGTAAACTATACTTAAAACAACTCTTAGAGTCATATTTATAGGGATAGAAGAGTAGTCATACCTTTATCAATAAGAATACAATCCCTGCACCTTTTTTATCTTCAAGAACAACACCTTTTCCTTCAAAAAAAATACTTAACTAAGTATGTTTCCATGACGTATGATGAAAAATACACTTGATTCTTGAAGGAATTCACTTACCTTACGCTTGGGAGGGATTGAAATGAAGAAGAACTGAAGAAAACTAGTAGTAAACAGGTCCTTTATGTTCTGATAGATATGGGAAATGAAATCCCAATTTTTCAATACAAAAACACAACTTTTGGCCGACTTACCCAAGACAGCCACATGTCCTGCAGTGATTGGGCAGTGCGCGTGTCTATAGTAAAATGTGTATAATTTCCTATTCCAAACTCGTATGGATTAGTGGTTTATTGTGTTGCAAACTAGACTCAAATACCTTTAATTTGGTACTTCATAGGACCTTTAAATCGTTTTATTTTGGGATATATACCTGTTACAAGTCATACCTTATACGAGCTTATTTGAAATAGTCTACCGTAATGAATCCTTGAACTTGAACTTTTATTTCAAGTCTCCTTTTGGTCTATAACCTTGGTCTAGCACTTCAAATAACTTAATATAAGTGTCCCTTTATATAATTATTTATTTACAACATTATCCTCTTGGTTCATAATGATTCCATTGAGCTTATGAGTTGCACGCGTATCTTAAGTTTGGGGCATTACATTATCCCCCCTTGGGATCATTCATCCTCGAATGAAGGATATGACTCAAAATTATTCTGACTCTATCTTTTTCAAAAAAAAAATTGCAGAGTTTCCCTTGTAAATTGGCCTATCCAAAACTTGTTAGCTGACCAAGCACATACTATATGCTTTATAGAGAATCAGAATAAGGGAATAATATTTAATAGATATCAATGAGGCTCCACTTGGCCTTACACGAATGAAAACTATAGCAGTTGATATAGCTTACCTTATACTCCTTCGAATTTGTATCTCAAGTCTAAGGAACATATAGAACTCTTGAATCATAGGCACGTATCAAGTACCTGAACATATAGCATATCGATAAAGCAGTATTAACAAGTATGACTAAAATTGATACTCGAATGAAAAGAGCAATGACTTTAAGAACCTTTTGGTTGTTCCTTGAATAAGTGAGGATATTTGTCTCTCATGTCAGCCTCTGCTTCCCACATGGCTTCTTCTACATTCTGACTTTTCCCTAGGACTTTAACTGAAGCTATTTCTTTTGTTCTCAATTTTCTGATCTGTCTATCTAGTATGGCCACTAGGACTTCTTCATATGATAACTCTTCTGAGAGTTCTATACCCTCTGTAGGGATAACTTGAGAAGGATCCGCTAAGCATTTACATAACATAGACACGTGAAAGACTGGATGCACTGCTGCTAATTTTGGAGGTAAATCTACCTCATAGGTTACCTGGACAACTCTCTTTAGGATTCTATAAGGACCAATATATCTAGGGCTCAACTTACCTTTCTTCCCAAATCGCCATAACCCCCTTCATAGGCGATACCTTCAAGAATACCCAGTCATCAACTTGGAACTCTAAATCTCTGCGTCGCATATCTGTATAATATTTTGATCGGCTTTGAGCGGTGTTCAGCCACTTCGGTATTAGATTTACCTTTTTAACTGCTTGATGGACAATATCTGGTCCTAATATTTGAGTCTCACCTACATCAAACCAACTAATAGGTGATCTACATTGTCTCCCGTAGAGAACTTTAAATGGAGCCATGCCTATATTGGAGTGATAGCTATTATTATAGGCAAATTCTATTAGGGGCAATCCTAACTCCCTTTAAAGTCCAGAACGCATGCTCTCAACATATCTTCGAGCATATGGATAGTGCGCTCGGCTTGGCCATTCATCTATAGATGGAATGTGGTGCTAAGTTTCACCTTTGTGCCCAAACTCTCTTGGAATGACCTCCAAAAATGTGAGGTGAACTGGGCACCCCTATATGAAATAATGGACATTAAAATTCCATGCAAGCGAATAATCTCTCTTATATATAGCTTGGCATACTCTTATGCGGTATTGGTAGACTTAACTAGTAAGAAGTGGGCTGATTTTATTAATCGATTAATGATCACACAAATCGAGTCATGCTTATGAAATGAGAAAGGCAAACCTATAATAAAATCTATGTTAATGGCCTCCCATTTCCACACTAGAATGCTTATAGTCTGTGCTAGGCCACCGAGCCTTTGATGTTCTACCTCACTTGCTGACAGTTGGAGCACTGTGCTACAAACTTTGCTATATCCCTTTTCATGTCGTTCCACCAGTAGACCTCTTTAAGGTCATGGCACATCTTTGTAGAGCCTGGATAAATAAAATACCAGGAACAATGTGCTTCAGCCATTATCTGCTATCTTAGACCATCTACATTAGGAACACATAATCTTCCTCGGCACCTTAAGGTACCATCCCCTTCCATCTCAAATACTAAAATTTTATGTTATCAAATCTCTTCTCTGTACTGGAGCAATAAGGGATCATCATATTATTTTCCTTTTACTAATGATGACTCTGCAGTGTTCTGCACAATAACACCTCCATCTTCAGAATCTAGAAGTCGAACTTCTAGACTGGATAATCTGTGAACATCTCATACTACTTCATGTTGAGTGGGTGGAAATTGTTCTAGGCTACCCATAGACATGTGACTAAGAGCATCCGCTACAATGTTAGCTGTAATGACCTGTTCCATCGTTACTAAAAATATCTGTGGTTAAGGCAGGTATCTCTTATTTGCAATAAGAGTTAGGATTAATTCTTTAGTATGAGAGTACATTTGGTATGTATTAAGGTCTTACAATACTCCTAGCACAAAGTTAAGTTGAAAGCTTCCTTACCAATTTAGTTTTGGGCTAAGTTCAAACTAGGGTCAACTTCAAATGTACATTCCTCCTAGAATATAAGGGGGTCCCAATACCCACATAATTAAATATCTCTGAGTCTTCTTTCCAACGCTACTGACCGTTTGTCAATCCACTTCCCGAGTAAAAAGTTATGACTATTTTACTTAAGACTGTCTGTGCTGAAAAAATTGAGTCCGCTGTAGCAGGATTTAGCTCGCTATAGTGATACTGCCGTAGCGGTTGGCAGTCCACTATAGAGGAATGACGTAACCAGAAAGCCCAAAAATGGGTTTTATAATCCCATTCTCCCTTCTTTAGTCAAAAACATATGAGGGTCGCTCAAAAAACCCTCCTAGGCTGCTCCAAAGCTTGGGAACCATAGGGAGGAGGGATTCTGGCTGAAAGAATGCAAAACCATAGATTTTGGGCCTGTCATCCATCAAGGAACTCCTTCACAGAGCCAAAAATTACATTGTGCAGCTATTTGGCGTCCAGGTAGGCTAGGTTTTCACATTGAGTAGATAAACCTATTTACATTTTATACTTTTGTATAGTTGAAAAGGAGAATCTATGATTAGGCCTTCGAGCACGAAGTCTGGTGGACTGTGGTGTTAGCTATGTGTGAAGTAGGCTTTGGTGGAATTGGATTGTTGAATTATGTTATATTTTTGGGTTGTATGTGTTATTTAGGGATTTTAAAATAATAGGGTTGGAATGATGGGTTGCCATATTTTGGGTTGCTTACAATAATTATGTGATATGTGATGCTAGAAATCCAGGATTTATACCATTGGGAAGGTTTGGGGGACTGGGAAATGCCATGGTGATTAAATGACTAGTTAAAAGGGAGTTTCAGGGATGTCCCTGATATAAAAGAAAAAGATATAAACTAGAACGGTTAAAGAACCAATATTGGGGGATGTTTTCTCCATGTTGTATCTGTCTTATAAGAATGGTCTGAAATTGATGTATCTGCGAACATGTGTGTAAATGATAAGCCGGGGGTTAGTCTTCAGGCGGGTCTAATTATACGTGGTTGTTTGTAATTGTTGATGGTCTCATGAGTAGACCGGGCTTAATGGTTAAACTTAAGTGTGGGGTTGGTCTTAGTGTAGACCAGGATGACATGTTTAACACTTAGGTGATGGTTATTAATTTCTGTATGCATTGTATGTTTGTGTACTTTTATCTAAGTAATTGTATGGTTTGAATTGCTTAGGTAATGATTTAAAAATGTCCAAAAGTCCTATTTTCAGTCTTGTGAAATGAACTAGGTGTTATTTCTTGTTGGTTTACAAGTGGTGATTGTCCATTATTTGTGACTGTGGATTTATGTGATATTCGATTGGCTCGGGTACCATGCCTGGTATTGGTATACTAACGGTTGGCTCGGGTACCATGTCTGGTATGGGATATACTAAGGTTGGCTCAGGTACTATGCCTGGTATGGGAAATACTAACTAGTTGGCTCGAGTACCATGCCTGGTACGTGTTTACTTTATTGCTTTGGGTGTATTTATTTTAATGGTTCCATGAGTGGACCAGGTTGATTGTTAAATCTGTGATTGGTTACATTGGTCCTTGAAAGGCCGAGTTGTTAGTGTATTGATTTGTGAGTTTGGTCTTGGTGTAGACCGGGTTTCATGTAAACACTTAGGTGTTGGTCTAGGGATCCTTGATTAGTCCGGGAAATGAAAAGGGATAAATGTCATGTTTATTATAATTGTTGAATGATTGTTGAACTTGTCCTCTATGTTGGCAAGTCAAAAGGTAGACTGAGAGTTTGGAATTATATTGTTACGGTTCTAATTATTACTATTTGTTCTTTACATGTTGGGTTCCTGAGAGGGCCAGAATTTATTATTATTTGGTGCATAGTTGGTCCTTGAAAGGTCGGGTTAGTGTGCTTAAGTGACAAGGGGGTTCTTCTGTGAACCGGGGTCGCATGTTATTGGCATAGATGATGTCCTAGGGATCCTTATTTGGTCTGGGTTATGTAAAAAGGATATATGTTATTGTCACTAAGAATTTTCAAGGTTAGTTAGACTTGTTAAGTGCGATTGATAAGCTAAGGAGGAGACTTGTCATCTGGTTATGATGTTAGTTGTTGGTACTTATTGAGTATGGCACTGGGGGTCGTTGGGGGACATTTTGTACTAGCAGGTGAAGGTATGACAGGTGTGGTCTACGTCACCAAGTAGTGGGGTTTACTCTGGGTTTTTGAGTCATAGCGGTTGATTTGGGTAAGGAAATGGTAGTCCGGGCATGGGCATCGATGTTGGTAATGGTAAGTGTGACTTGGGAAGTATAGGTGATAAATGTGACTTGGGAAGTCTAAGGGTTAAGGTGACTTGGGAAGTCTAGGTTTCAAGCTGACTTGGGAAGTCTAGGTTACAAAGTGACTTGGGAATCTAAGGAATAGGAAGGATTGAGGTATGAAATATAGTATATGGTTGTTGACCTCGGGTTCGTATAGGAGTGGATGTTGGAGGAGAAAATTTCATTTGGTTATTTCATGTTTTCCTAATTTTCTTATATGATGGTATGAGTGGATTCGAGTCGACCGATGATGCCTACCAGTACATGTATTTGTACTGATTCTACTCTTGCTATACCTTTTTGGGTATAGTTTGGTTGCAGGGTTTGTGACATTTCACAGGTTCAGGATGACGGTGATTCTCCAGCAACTCCTACTTTTGTTTCTATGGTGGGAGTTCAATCTTCTTCATGTGTATCATCTTGTAGTAGCTTTTGTATCAGCTTAGACTAGATTCTAGGGAGGCTTATTTCAAAAATTATAAAAGGTTTCCGCATTCTTGTAAATATTTTCATGTATTAAAAAGGTTTATTTCTTGGTTTACTTCTTTTTCCACATTGCTTGTTGGATCGGGTGGTAGGGGTTCTCCTATCTAGGTGGATTAGAATAGGTGCCCGCACGGCCCGGTAGTTAGGTCGTGACAAATGGTATCAGAGCCCAGGTTACCGGTCTCTCAGTACAAGAGCAAAATAACAAATAGAGTCTTTCGGATTGGTGTGTTGACGTCCACATCTAATCTTTGGGAAGCTATGAAACATTCTAAGAAACATCTCTCCTCTTTCATTCCTTTCATGCGGTTTGTCACTTGCTTGTATGGGTTGAGTCTAATTTGTATCTCTCAATTCCAATTGGTAGCTCGACAAGGAAAAAAGATGTTGTTTGACTCTGGTTGCGATAAGACAAGGAAGGGAAATTTGAACCGGGAAGATTCTAATTGGTATCTGGCCTGGGAGGCTATGTAAAGGTTGGATGAATCGGCTAACGGTCATCCATGAAGTGAATAAAAGGTAAATGAAACTGATTTGATTGATTGTTGAAGCTTGAGACTTGAGATTGTGCTTATGTGTATTGATGTTATTTGAATGACTGCAAATGTGTGGTGTGCAATTATTTGATTGTGTTGTGGCTTGAAACTTGAAACTATGTGTATTATACTACTTGTATGACTGCAGTCATGTGGGGTAAAATTTCTTGCCTTGTGGTGAATATTTTGGTTCAGGAGGAGTCATAACTTGAATTTGTGTGCTTTGGTTGGTAATGATTTTCTATGTGTGCTTGAAGTGATCAGTGAAGTGGTATTAGAATTCCAAAATGGACTTGCCTTTGGTAAAAATGGTGTAAGGTAACAAGGCTTATGACTGTAGGGAAACTCCGGTTTCATGACAGTCGGGATTGGTTGAGAACCATGGGAAAAAGGGCTATTATTGCTTGATAGGGGGAATTGCGGTAAGGAAATATTTATTCGTAACTCATTATTGTGACTTAAGGAAAAGTTTATTCCGTCTTTAAAATTATAATTGCTTTAATGATAAATTGCAGTATGGCTTAATTGGAATGGTTGCACTATATTCGGGTATAGACTTACCATTTATATTCATGGTAAGGGAACAAAAAGGGATTGTGGACTGTGGGGAAGCTCTGGTTTCAGAACAGCCAGGATCGGTTGGGAACCATAGGAAGGAAAAAAAGGGGACTAGTAGTGTATGATAGCGGGAATATGTTATTGTACGCGGTTCTGATGCATTTTGTAACTGATTTTATGAAAATGTGGTGCTAAATTCTCAACTATGCATAGTTGATGGTGGTCTTGAGGTTATGTTTTAAGACCATAACGTGATTTCTTATGTTAATATTGAAACCAAGGAAGAGGAATGAGGGAATTTTGCAGGAATGGAAAATTGTCTGGGATGCTACTGTTGGGGTTCGCCATATCAATGTGCAAGTCATTATAGCGGGATGGGCTGGGCATAATCCCTGTCCTGTTTTTCCCTATTTTGTTTTTCATTCTGGGTTGTTTTAAATTGCTAGTTGTAAGCTAGTTGTGAGGCTAAATAAGCATAGCTTGACCTCTGCTGATAACTAAAAAGTTGGTTAGTTATAAATGATGGATTGATGAGGGTTAAATAGACTAATGTAAGAGATGGTGGAAGATCTATGTGTTAATGAAACCCATAGTGGTGTATTGGTTAGTGGTTATACTCTAGATGGTCTATCCTTATGTGTTGATCATGGAAGGGTGAAAAGGGTCATAAGGTAGGAGTCCCAAAGGGAAAACACGGTGTAGTGTTTGGTAATATAATGTTCAATATATCATTGTTTAGGGTGTAATTGCCGAGGTCAAGATTTTTCTAGGGTTAGGAGTTAAAATCTTAATGCTAGTCTAGTCTCGGATGATTTTTGAGCAAGGTATGGTCTAGGGAAATCCAGGTGAGGATTGGGTAACGTGTCTTGTATTGAACTAGTTTTTCTTTTAGCTAAGACATAAAGGAGTCTGGGGACTTTTTGGAATTGAATTCTAGTAAGTAGAACTCTCGGTATGAAGGTTAACGTGAAGGGTTGTTTTGGAATGTCAAGAAATTAAGTGTGTTGTAAAATGGGCACTTTTGGGGAGCTTTACGACTTTCTATCTCGTATCAACCACCATAGCGGTTGACACATTGCTATTGCGACCTCTGCTATAGCAGAGAAATTACCGCTAGCGAAGTGCTAACGGCTACAGCAGACTGGGTCACCACAGTGAGTTTTGGTTCCTCGTGGTGTGGAAATTATGTTTGGGTCCATTATATTTGAAATTCTTTCACTCCAGTGTTTTGATGAGGCCCCAGACTTCTTGGGCACTCGGGGAGGAGAGGGAATTCCTTGATGGAGCAAGATTGAATTTAATTTCATATGAGAGTTTCAGTCATTCGTGTAAAGTTGTTTTTATGCTTTCATGGTAGAGCGTTAAGGTTCAAGGGGCTGGCTCATTCTTTTCTTTCTGCCTTAGAGATCATTCGGGGACGAACGATGGGTAAACTAGTATCTGTTGTAATGACTTATTCAATCATTACTAAAAATATCTACGGTTAAGGAAGGTATCTCTTATTCGTGATAAGAGTTAGGATTAATTCTTTAGTATGAGAGTACATTTGGTATGTACTAAGGTCTTACAATACTCCTAGCATAAAGTTAAGTTGAAAGCTTCCTTACCGATTTAGTTTCGAAATAAGTTCAAACTAGGGTAAACTTCAAACATGCATTCCTCCTAGAATATAAGGAGTTAGGGGACCCAGTACCCACCAAATTAAATATCTTTGAGTCTTCTTTCCAACGCCACCGACCATTCATCAGTCCGCTTCCCGAGTAATAAGTTATGACAATTTTATTGAAGATTGTACGTGATGAAAAATTGAGTCTGCTGTAGCGGGATTTAGGTCGCTATAGCGGTATCGCCATAGCGGTTGGCAATCCACCACAGTGGAATGACAGAACCAAAAAGCCCAGAAATAGGTTTTATAATCCCATTCTCCCTTCTTTAGTCAAAACAGACGAGGGTTGCTCCAAAAACCCTCCTAGGCTGCTCCAAAGCTTGGGAGCCATGGGGAAGAGGTATTCCGACTGAAAGAACGCAAAACCATGGATTTTGGACCTGTCATCCATCAAGGAACGCTTTCACAGAGCCAAAAATTGCATCGTGCAGCTCCTTGGCATCCAGGTAGGCTAGGTTTTCACATTGAGTAGATAGACCTGTTTACATTTTATACTTTTGTATAGTTGAAAAGGAGAATCCATGATTAGGCCTTCGAGCACAGAGTCCGGTGGACTGTGGTGTTGGCTATGTGTGAACTAGGCTTTGGTGGAATTGGATTGTTGAATTATGTTATATTTTTGGGTTGTATATGTTATTAAGGGATTGTAAAATGATAGGGTTGGAATAATGGGTTGCCATATTTTGGGTTGCTTACAATAATTATGTGATATGTGATGCTAGAAATCTAGGATTTAGACTGTTGGAAAGGATTAGGGAACCGGGAAATACCATGGTGATTAAATGACTAGTTAAAGGGAGTTTCAAGGATGTCCCTGATATAAAGGAAAAAGATGTAAACTAGAACGATTAAAGAACCAATATTGGGGGATGTTTTCCCCATGTTGTATCTGTCTTAAAAGAATGGTCTGAAACTGATGTATATCCGAACATGTGTCTAAATGATAAGTTGAGGGTTAGTCTTCAGGCGGGTCTAATTATACGCAGTTGTTTGTAATTGTTGATGGTCTCATGAGTGGACCGGGCTTAATGGTTAAACTTAAGTGTGGGGTTGGTCTTAGTGTAGACCGGGATAACATGTTGAACACTTAGGTGATAGTTATTGATTTCTATATGCATTGTATGTTTGTGTACTTTTGCCTAAGTAATTGTATGGTTTGCATTGCTTAGGGAATGATTTAGGAATGTCCAAAAGTCCTGTTTTCAGTCTTGTGAAATGAACTAGGTGTTATTGCTTGTTGGTTTACAAGTGTTGATTGTTCATTATTTGTGACTGTGGATTTATGTGACATTTGGTTGGCTCGGGTACCACGCCTGGTATGGATATACTAATGGTTGGCTCGGGTACCACGCTTGGTACGGGATATACTAACGGTTAGCTTGGGTACTATGCCTGATATGGGAAATACTAACTGGTTGGCTCGGGTACCACGCCTCGTACGTGTTTACTTTATTGCTTTGGTTGTATTTCTTTCAATGGTTCCATGAGTGGACGGGTTGATCGTTAAATCTGTGATTGGTTACATTGGTCCTTGAGAGGCCGAGTTGCTATTGTATTAATTTGTGAGTTTGGTCTTGGTGTAGACCGGGTTTCATGTAAACACTTAGGTGTTGGTCTAGGGATCCTTGATTAGTCCGGGAAATGAAAAGGGATAAATGTCATGTTTATTATAATTGTTGAATGATTGTTGAACTTGTCCTCTATGTTGGCAAGTCAAAAGGTAGACTGAGAGTTTGGAATTATATTGTTACGGTTCTAATTATTACTATTTGTTCTTTACATGTTGGGTTCCTGAGAGGGCCAGGATTTATTATTATTTGGTGCATAGTTGGTCTTTGAAGGGCCGAGTTAGTATGCTTAAGTGACAAGGGGGTTCTTCTGTGAACTGGGGTCGCATGTTATTGGCATAGATGATGTCCTAGGGATCCTTATTTGGTCTGGGTTATGTAAAAAGGATATATGTTGTTATCACTAAGAATTGTCAAGGTCGGTCAGACTTGTTACGTGCGGTTGATAAGCTAAGGAGGAGACATTTCATCTGGTTATGATGTTAGCTGTTGTTACTTGTTGAGTATGGCCCTGGGAACATTTTGTACTAGCATGTGGTGGTATGATGGGTGTGGTCTACGTCACCAAGTAGTGGGTTTTACTCCGGGTTGTTGAGTCATAGAGGTTGACTTGGGTAAGTAAATGGTAGTTCGGGCATGGGCATCGATGTTGGCAATGGTTAGTGTGACTTGGGAAGTCTAGGTGATAAATGTGACTTGGGAAGTCTTAGGATTAAGGTGACTTGGAAAGTCTATGTGTCAAGGTGATTTGGGAAGTCTAGGTGATAAGGTGACTTGGGAAGTCTAAGGAATAGGAAGGATTAAGGTATGAATTATAGTATATGGTTGTTGACCTCGGGTTCGTATAGGAGTGGATGTTGGAGGAGAAAATTTCATTGGTTATTTCATGTTTTCCTGATTTTCTTATATGTTGGTATGAGTGGATTCGGATTGACCGATGATGCCTACCAGTATGTGTGTTTGTATTGATTCTACTCTTGCTATACCTTTTTGGGTATAGTCTGGTTGCAGGGTTGGTGACGTTTCACAGGTTCAGGATGACGGTGATTCTCCAGCAACTCCTACTTTTGTTTCTATGGTGGGAGTTGAGTCTTCTTCATTTGTATCATCTTGTAGTAGCTCTTGTACCGATTTAGACTAGATTCTTGAGAGGGCTGATTTCAAAAATTGTAAAAGGTTTCCACAATCTTGTAAATATCTTCATGTATTAAAAAGGTCTATTTATTGGTTTACTTCTTTTACTGCATTGCCTGTTGGATCGGGTGGTAAGGGTTCTCCTATCTAGGTGGATTAGAGCAGGTGCCCGCAAGGACCGGTAGTTGGGTCGTGACATTTGCTTTACCGGGGTGGTAGAGAATATTGACATCGTAGTCTTTCAACAACTCTAGTCACCTTCTCTGCCTTAAATTCAACTCCTTTTGCCTGAAGAGATATTGGAGACTCTTATGGTCTGTAAATATGTCAACATGTACCCCATGCAAATAGTGGCGCCAAATCTTAAGTGCGAATACACTTGTTGCAAGCTCTAAATCATGAGTGGGGTAGTTTTGTTTATGCTTTTTCAATTGTCTAGAAGCATATGCTATGACATTTCCATGTTGCATCAAGATGCATCCTAGGCCAATACCCGAAGCATCACAGTAAATGGAATACCCTTTGTGCCTTCCGATAAGGCCTATACTGGAGTTGTAGTCAATCAATCTTCCAGCTTTTGAAAGTTTCTTTCACAAGCATCTGACCATTGAAATTTGGCTGCTTTCTGCATTAATTTAGTCAATGGGGCGGAAATAGAGTAAAATCCCTCCACAAATCTCCTATAATAATCGGCGAGCCCCAAGAAACTATGTACCTCTGTTAGAGTGGTAGGTCGAGGCCATATCTTCACAACCTCCATCTTCTGAAAGTCCACTTTAATGCCTTCACCAGAGACCACATGTCCAATAAAAGCAACTAAGTTCATCCAAAACTCACATTTAGAAAACTTGGCATAAAGCTGATGTACTCAAAGTGTCACGCCCCGAGGCTACTCCCTGGACGTAACACGGTGCTTAGTGTTACCAGTGACCCCAAGCTAACCCATGATCTGGCATATCTAGAAAATTTCTAAATAAATATAATATGTGCAGAAAACTGAACTGATTTAGGTATATAGGTTGGGACAAACAATCCAAGCATATCTGAATATATAAAGTTTATGAGAATACCATAAGTCTGTAAGTAAAACTGACAATGCAGAAGCTTATTCTAGTTCTATGTCTGAAAGCCTCTATCTGAAGTGAATTGCTGGGACAAACCCCCAGATAACTCTAAAAGTCTAAAAGCGTCAGTACTTCGAATGTACTAAGCATGCAGGATATATGCAAAGTTTTAGATCATAAGACTGAACATGGAAACATATACTGAAGCATGAACTGAGGTTTAAACTGAATGCAATGACCAAGTAATTAACATGAATACTATAACATGTTGAACTAAACTGAATAACTGAAATAGATACTGTGTACAGGGTCAATGCAATATGATTCTGACTATGGGAGCTACTATTTACCAATATATCCCAAGTTAAGCTAACTGTGGGGCCAACCTATAACCCTGGATGGAAAGGGTGTTCATACCTTTCCAAGGGTAAAAACAAATCTGACGTGGATCTACTAAACTGACGTCCACAAAGGACAAGGGTGACCAGCCTAATCTAATAGCTGACCCATTTGATACCTACGGTGGCGCCGTAGTTCTGGGACTTAGGGACTTATACTAATGGTCTCAGCCTATGCTGACACTAGAGCCTTCATCCCTTCGTCCGCTTGGTACTAAGCCTACTCCCAACTGAATGTAAAGAAATGAATGCAACTGAAATACTGGATAGCTCAAATACTGATAATTATCTGAGAATGTAATATAATAATACTGAAAACTGATAGCATTCTAATTCTGCGGCATAACTGACTAAAATATCTATTTAGCATGCATGAACTGAAGGTATTGAATTACACATGATAGGGATATAAGAAATCTGAGTAGATAACTATCCTGGGTTTCCAAGAACATCCGAGGAATCCTATATATCATTATGGATAGTGAAATACATCAATTGCATAAAATTCAAAAACCCTAGGTTTTAAGAACTACTTGAAAACTAGAGAGCTAGACTAAGTTTAGGGACTCAATGGGTGAAAGGAACCCACTGATTAAATCCCACATACCTGGAAGAAGATTCTACGGAGGAACCTTCGATTTTTGGGCCTGAGCTTGAAGAAAACCTCCTGCTTGTTCTTGAGAGGAAAATGCTTTAGTTTCTCTTTGATTCTTCTAAGTGTCGATTAGTTCAGGAATACTGAGGGAAAAAGGGTAAAAGGCCTTTTAATAACCCCTAAAATGACTTAGGGTCAGAGTTAAAAGGATTGGGAAAAGACCAGAATGCCCCTAGCATAAAATAAAAGTTGCAGATTTTTCCTTTGCTTGATGGGCCACCCAATGGGCGTCGGACCTGCGATGGCCCATCGGCCTGAGCATCAGGAAGGGTCAGACTGGGGCTGGTCCTCTGGACAGTCTTCACGATGGTTACCACAGCCCATCGCGTCCATGACGACCATGGGAACTGCTCGTCGGGATAGTGGAGGTTGGGATGGGCACTGGTTATTTCCATGGCTTGTCCCATGGCTTGTCAGACTTCTGATACCCGTAGGTGCTTTCGTCTGGTTGAGGTTGCTGAGTAGAGCCACTGGGATCTTTCCACAGGGACCTCGATGGGCCATCGGACCTCCGACGCCCGTGGGGCCTGACACTTGAGAAAAAAATTTTGAGTTTCTGTTTTTTAAATGTTGGTCTGAAATCTGGGGTGTTACAATATCTCCCCCTTGGGATCATTCTTCCTCAAATGAAGACTAACTAACCTTTGAGTTTGGAGGGAAAGAGCTGCAATCCCTACCTACTGAATACTAGAAGCTGATATCTGACTGAGTCTAGTTCTAGGGACATGAAAACATGCTAAAGATACTAGAAAAGCTTGGAAAACATGATACTGAGACTCATATGCATATGAGAAAACTGAGGGACTGAAGAGAAACTATTACCTCAAGCTGAAATTGGATCGGAAGAAAAGAGATGAGGTTACTTGGCCATCATGGTTGCTTCTCCTTCCCAAGTAGCTCCCTCAACTGACTGATTCCTTTACAAAACTTTCACCAAAGTGACTTCCTTGTTCCTCAACCTATGAACCTTGCGGTCAAGAATCTCAACTGGAACCTACTCATAGGTGAGGCTATCCTTAACATCCACACTCTCTAAGGGCACAATCGACGTTGGATCACCAACACACTTCTTTAACAACAAAATGTGAAAGACTGGATGAACCGCTGCTAGTTTTGCTGGCAACTCTAACTCATAAGCCATATTACCAATCTTTTTCAAAATTTTGTAAGAGCCTACATATCGGGGACTGAGCTTCCCTTTCTTTCCAAATCTCATCACACCCTTCATAGGTGACACTTTCAAGAAAACCTAATCATTGACCCCAAACTCTAAGTCCCTTCTCCTTACATCTGCATGGGACTTTTGACGACTCTGAGTTATCTTTAATATTTCTCTAATAAGTTGAACTTTCTCCATGGCTTCATGAATCGAATCTAGCCCAATCAAGGCTGTTTTACCTACTTCAAACCAACCAACCGGTGACCTGAATCTACACCTATAGAGTGCCTCATATAGGGCCATCTGAATACTGGAATGTAAACTGTTATTATAGGCTATGAGAGGCCACGTGATCATCCCATCTACCCCTGAAATCGATTATTCAAGCCCTCAACATATTCTCTAAGGTTTGAATGGTACGCTCTTCCTTACCATCCATCTGAGATGATAGACAAGGGAACCCTATGAAACCTGACTATCTCACTGATGTAGAGTCTAGTATAATCCTCTACGAAATCTATAGTCTTGACAGTCAAGAAGTGAGCTGACTTAGTAACTCCATCCACTACCACCCAAAATGGAGTCGGGATGTCGGCGAGTGTGAGGTAAACCTATAACGAAATCCATGTTGATCACTTCCCAGTTCCAAGTAGGAATACTAATATCTTGAGTCACACCTCCTGGTTTCTAATGTTCTACCTTCACCTGCTGACAATTTAGATACTTAACCATAAAATCTGCAATGTCCCTCTTCATGTCGTTCCACCAATAGACTTCCTGTTGATCACGGTACATCTATGTGGCTTTGGGATGAATGGAATATCTGGAACTATGGCCTTCCATAAGGATCTGTTGTCTCAACTCATCCATATTAGGAACACATAAACGACCCTGGTAGAGAAGCACACCATCTTCCCCTTAGGAGAAAACCTCTACCCTTTGCTGATAAACTGCACCTTTCAACTAGAGTAATATGGGGTCTCTATCTTGTTTCTCTTTCACTTCGGCTACCAACGAAGATTCTGACCCATTATGGACTATCACACCATCTTCTATCATGTCTATAAGGCAAACTCCTAAGTGAGCAAGCCTATGGATGTCTCTGGCTAATTCTTTCCTCTCTTCCTTAACATGTAATACACTACCCATAGACAGTCTATTGAGGGCATCAGCAACTACATTAGACTTTCTCGGATGGTAGAGCACATTCATATCATAGTCTTTGAGGAACTCGAGCCACCTTCTCTGATGAAGATTTAACTCTTTTTGGGTGAACATATACTGGAGGCTCTTATGGTCTGTGAACACATCTACATGGACATCATACAAGTAGTGTCTCCAAATCTTTAGGGCAAACACAACCGCTGCAAGCTAAAGGTCATGAGTCGAGTAATTCTTCTCATGAATCTTTAGCTGTCTGGAGGTATAAGTTATGACCTTACCCTATTGCATCAAGACATAACCCAAGCCGACTATAGATGCATCGCAATAAACCACGAAGCCATCTGAACCCTCTGGTAGAGTTAACACGAGAGTTGTAGTCAACCTTGTCTTCAACTCTAGGAAACTCTTCTCACACTCATTTGACCACTGAAACTTGACCTTTTTCTGAGTCAACTTGGTCAATGGGGCATCTATGGATGAAAATCCTTTGACAAATCTTCGATAATAACTAGCCAAACCCAAGAAACTCATGATGTTTGTCGAAGAGGTGGGTCTAGGCCAATTCTTCACTGCCTCAATCTTTTGGGAATCTACTCGGATTCTATCATTAGACACCACATGACCAAGGAAAGCAACTTATTTCAAGCAGAATTCACACTTACTGAACTTGGTGAATAATTGGCGATCCTTGAGAGTTTCCAATACCACTCTCAGATGATTTTCATGCTCTTCCTTGCTTTGAGAATATATAAGTATATCATCGATAAAGACAATGATGAACAAGTCCAAATACTGCTTGAACACCCTGTTCATTAAATTCATAAAAGCTGTAGGAGCATTTGTTAATCCAAATGACATAACCACGAATTCATAGTGACCAAACCAAGTTCTGAAGGTTGTATTTGAAATGTCACAACCCCTGACTCTGAGCTGATGGTAACCGGATCTGAGGTCGATCTTAGAGAAGCAACTAGCACCCTGAAGCTAGTGGAACAAATCATCAATCCTGGGGATGGGACACTTATTCTTGATTTTGACTTTGTTCAACTGATGGTAGTCGATGCATATCTTGAGAGAGTTGTCCTTCTTATGCACGAAGAGAACTGGAGCACCCCATGGAGAGATGTTGGGTCTAATGAAGCCCTTGTCTAAAAGGTTTTTCAATTAATCCTTTAATTCCTTAAGCTCAGTTGGAGCCATTATGTAAGGAGGAATCGAAATAGGCTGGGTACCTAGAAAGAGATATTTTCTGAAGTCAATTTCCCTCTCGGGAGGAACTCTGGGAAGATCTTCTGGAAACACTTCTGGGAACTCATTCACCACTGGGACAGAATCAAGAATTGGGGTTTCAAAGTTTGAATCCTTCACCCAAACAAGATGGTAGATATACCCTTTGGAGATCATTTTTCTAGCCTTAAGGTAAAAGATAAATTGACCTACAGGCACTGAGGTATTACCCTTCCACTCTAAGACTGGCTCGTTTGGAAACTGGAATCGAAAGATCCTAGTTCTACAATCAATTAAGGCATAACAGGAACGTAACCAAGCTATGACTAGAATAATATCGAAGTCAGTCATTTCTAACTCTACAAGATCAGTTGAGGTAACTTTCTGGGAAACTATGACGGAGCAATTCTTGTATACTCGTCTAGCTATAACTGGATCACCAACTGGAGTAGAGATTGAGAAAGGTTCTGGGAGGATTTCTGGACTAACACTGAAATTTACTTCTATATAATGAGTTACAAAAGAAAGGGTAGCCCTTGGGTCTAACAATGCATAAACATCTAAATGGAAGACTCGTAACATACCCATGACCACATTGAGAGAATCCTCCTGGTCCTGTCGAGTTTGAAGAGAATAGAGCCTATTCTAGCACTGACCACCATTTGTATCAAACAAGGCACCCTGCTGAGTGGGGCGACCTGTTGGAGCTGCTGTACAACTAGCTTGATTCAATGGGTGAGCATCATTTCCTTTTTGAGAAGTTGTTGGACAATACCTCATCCTGTGGCCTGGCTTGCCTTACCCAAAACAATTTCCACTGCCAGCCATACACTCACCTAGGTGGTTCCTACCATACTTCTTACAAACTGGATGAGTACACCCGCTAGTAACTGTACCTTGGGACTTAGAGCCTAGCTCCCTATCTTGTTGGTCCTGTATGAACTTAGGCACTGGGGCACTAGCAGAAGATGGGGCTAGAGCTGAAGATTTTTTATGGAACTGAGAGCGGTTGACACTATCTGACCTCTGCTGAGAGTACTTAAATTCATATGTTCTAGCTCTTTTGCTATCTCCTCCCCTTTTCTTGATCTTTTCCTCTTTGATTTGCTGGACATAGGTCACCAACCTATAAATATCCATCACCTTAATCAGCATAGCAGTTCCTTAACCACATCATCGAATACACCAGACACCAACTTACTCATACGGGCTCTAGAGTCAGCTACTATCGCCGGAGCATACTTACACAATTGAGTGAACTTAAGAGCGTATTCCTTCACGCTCATATCATTCTACTTCAATGAATTCAAGTGGGAAAAACCTATCCAAAAATGCAGTCTTGAAGTGGTTCCAGTTCATTGGACCTGCATTAGCACCACGAGACTCCTTCAACTGGTGATACCAAGTATAAGCCACTCCCTTTAGCTGGTAGGTGTGTAAGTTTGCACTCTCGACCGGAGTGACACCCATAATCTCTGTCACCTTCTGAATGTCGTCAAGAAATTCTTGTGGATCCTCCTCAGACTTGGACCTATGAAACTCTGAAGGGTTCATCCAAGTGAAGTCTTGGATTCTAGCTGTGGTAGAGTTATTTTGAGATGGGGATGGTGCCACAGCCTGCTGATTGACCTGGGCGGTCATGGCCTGAGAAAGCACCTGAAAAGCAGACTTGAATTCGGCATAAGTGACTTGCGCATTCAGAGGGTCTGCTGGAGCTGCTGGTGCCTGTTGGTTCCTTGCATTGGCTCTTCTGGGAGGCATTTTCTATAATGCGTAAAGCATGAGTTAGAAGGAGGTTAAATAGAGACATACTCTATAGCACGAACTGGAAAAGATAAAAGGGAAGTTTTTTCCTAATGACACCTCATAGCTTCTCCCCTATAAGTGTAGCGCACTTCACACCCATGAAAAAGACTCTACTCGATGCGGCTTTCAGATAACCTAGGACACGTGAACCTGATGCTATGACACTAAGTTTGTCACGCATTGAGGCTACCTCCTAGACGTAACACGATGTTTAGTATCACAAGTGACCCCAAGCTAACCCATGGTCTGGCATATCTAGACAATTTCTAAATAAATATAATCTGTGCAGAAAACTGAATTGATTTAGGTATATAGGTTGGTACAAACAATCCAAGCATATCTGAATGTATAAAGTAAATGAGAATACCATAAGTTTGAAAGTAAAACTGACAATCCAGAAGCTGATTCTAGTTTTATGTTTGAAAGCCTCTATCTAAAGTGAGTTGTTGGGACAAACCCCCAGCTAACTCTAAAAGTCTGAAAACTAAAATATAAACTGGAATGAATAAGCATAATTGTCATCCTCGAACTATAAAGACTTACCACTGAGCTATTGAGTAAGGACTGTAAAGTCATACTAAGCGCGGTCAGGATGTTAAGTGCCTGAACCTACATCATGATAAGTTATAGCACAAAAGTACGCATCAGTACTTCGAATGTACTGAGCATGTAGGATATATGCAAAGTTGTAGATCATAAAGACTGAACATGAAAACATATACTGAAGCATGAACTGAGGGATAAACTGAATGCAATGACCAAGTAACTAACATGAATATTATAACATGTTGAACTAAACTGAATAACTGAAACAGATATTGTGTACAAGGTCAATGCAATATTAGTCTGACTGTGGGAGCTACTATTTACCGACATACCCCAAGTTGAGCTAACTGTGGGGTCAACCTGTAACCCTAGATGGAAATGGTGTTCATACCTTGCCAGGGTATAAACAAATATTACGTGGATTCACTAAATTGATGTCCACAAGAGATAAGGGTGACCAGCCTAATCTGATAGTTGACCCCTTTGATACCTATGGTGGCACCGTAGTTCTGGGACTTAGGGACTTCTACTAAAGGTCTTAGCCTTTGCTAACAGTAGAGCCTTCATCCCTTCATCCGCTCGTTACTAAACCTACTCCCAACTAAATGTAAAGAAATGAATGCAACTGAAATATTGGATAGCTCAAATACTGATAATCACCTGAGAATGCAATATAATAATACTAAAAACTAATAGCATTCTAATTATGAGGCATAACTAACTACAATATCTATTTAGCATGCATGAACTGAAGGTACTAAAATTACACATGATATAGTTATAAGAAATCAGAGCAGATAACTATCCTGGGTTTCCAATAACATCTGATAAATCCTATATATCATCATGGATAGTGAAATACATCAATTGCATAAAATTCAGAAACCCTAGGTCATAAGAACTACTTGAAAACTGGAGAACTAGATTGAATTTAGGGACTCAAAGGGTGGAAGGAACCCACTGATGGAATCCCACATACCTGGAAAAAGATTTTATAGAGGAACCTTGGATTTTTGGGGCTGACTTGACGAAAACCTCCTGCTTGTTCTTGAGAAGAAAACGCTTATGTTTCTCTTTGATTCTTCTAAGTGTCGATTAGTTTAGGAATACTAAGGGAAAAAGCATAAAAGTCCTTTTAATTACCCCTAAAATGAGTTAGGGTCGGAGTTAAAATGATTGGGAAAAGACCGAAATTCCCCCAACTTAAAACAAAAGTTACAGATTTTTCCTTCACCGGACAGGCCACTCGACGGGCGTCGGACCTGTGACAGCCTATCGACCGAGCTTTGGAAAGGGGTAGACTAGGGCTGGTCCTTCGAACAGTCTCCACGATGGTTCCCATGGCTCGTTGTATCCACGACGATCATGGGGACTGCCCGTCGAGATAATGGAGGCTGGGATTTGCATGGTTGTTTCCCATGGCCTGCCGGACTTTCGACACTCGTAGGGACTTTTGTCTGGATGAGGTTGCTGAGTAGAGCTACTGGGCTCTTCCCATGTGGACCCCCATGGGCCGTCAAACCTCCGACACCCGTGGGTCATCCCGTGGGGCTCGACACTTCAGAAAAAAAAATTGAGTTTTTGGGTTTTAAATGCTGGTCTGAATCTGGGGTGTTACACTAAGAGTCTATAGAACTGGTCTGAGATGATCTGCATGATTTTCTTCATCATGTGAATATATCAAGATATCATCTATAAATACAATCATGTACATATCAAGAAAGGGTTTGAAAACCCTATTCATCATATCTATGAACGTTGTTAGGGAATTCATTAGTCTAAATAACATGACAAAGAACTCAAAGTGCCCATATCTTATTCTGAAGGTTGTCTTTGGAATATCTACTTCATGTATCCGTAACTGGTGATAACTAGATCTTAAGTCAATCTTTGAAAAACATGTAGCTCCCTGCAACTGATAAAATAAATCATTTATTCTAGATAGGGGGTACTTATTCTTTATTGTCACTTTATTCAACTGCCTGTAATCTATACACGTTCACATTATGCCATCCTTCTTACGTACAAATAGTACTGGAGCGCCCCAAGGCTATATGCTGGGTCAAATAAAACCTCTGTCAAGTAGATCTTTTAACTGCTCATTTAGCTCTTTCAACTCTACTGGTGTCATTCTATAAGGTGGAATGGATATAGGCTAGGTACCAAGATCTAGGTCGATACCGAATTCAATATCTCTAACCGAAGATAATCCAGGAAGTTCAAAAAACACATCTGGATATTTATTCACAACGGGTATGGACTGAAGAGTTGACACCTGTTTCTCAGCTTCAAGGTCTCTGACATGGACTAGGTGATATAAAAACCCTTTTTCTATAAGCTTTTGTTCCTTAATATAGCAAATAAACCTTCCTCTAGGCATCACAACATTCCCTTTTCACTCCAAGACTGGTTCCCCCGGAAATGAAATCGAGCAATTTTAGCTCGGTAATCAACTGTAGCATAACAAGAGGACATCCAATCCATGCCCATAGTGACATTAAAATCAACCATGTACAGATCTATCAAGTTAGACATTGTATCATAGCTATATACTGGTACTAGGCACCCATAGTAGATACTTTTAGCTATAATAGACTCTCCTACCGGAGTCGATACTGCAAATTGCTCACTTAATAACTCTGGATCTATTCCAAACTTCTTAGTAATAAATGGAGTAACATATGATAGGGTCGCCCCTAGATCTATCAATGCATAAACATTATGAGAGAAGATGGATAAGGTACCTGTAACTACATTTAGAGAAGCCTCTAAGTCCTACCGGATCGCTAATGCATACATTCAATCTGGACCAGCTCCCAAACCAGAATCTCTACCTCGATCTCTACCTATACCTCTGCTTTTTTGTTCCTGAGGATCACGAGATGAAGGTGGTGCTTAGGAAGAGGATGCTTCTGTGGAGCTTGTGGATAATGATCTATCACCCCTTTCCTCAGCGCTATATATATGACAATCACGCACCTTGTGACCCTTGACTCACACCTATAACAAGCATATACTCATATAAGCACTCTCAAATGAGATTGTCCACACTATCTGCAAGTAGGTTGAGGTGGTAATCCCCAACCAGTACCTCTCTGATAGTGAGGGTCTAGTTCCCTAGAAGTCTGACTCTGATCCTGTCTGGACCTCGATGACTGAGCTGGATCATTAGTTGTGAAGAGGGATGCCGACTGAGCCTGCCTAGGTGGCCCTCTACTGGAGGAAGCCCTGTTACATCCGTGATATCAGCTAGCTACCCTGGCCCTCTTACATTGCTCCCTTTCTGATCTCTCTGCCATGTGGTCACGTATGTGGTCCTCTGTCTGCTGCACATGTGCCATCAGACTAGCAATATATATATATCATTATTAAGTGTAGCAAATGCACAAGAGTTAATCAAATGATCTCGGAGGACACCCATAAAGTAATGCATCCTCGCCCACTGGGTGCTGACCATCTCTAGAGAAAATCTGGCCAACTGAGTGAATCGCATGCTATACTCCTCGAGACTGAGGTTATTTTATCGTAAGGATAAAAATTCATCCATTCTCGCTTCCCTGAGCTCTAAAGGTAAAAGTGATCCATAAAGGCCCTCGAGAATTCTTCCCAATCTGTTGGGGGGTATTTTAGCCTCTGGAGTCGACCCACATATCATGCCGGGCAATGGCACCATCAATTAGCTGATAGGAGGTTAATTCAATAGCCTCGGTCTTAGATATATGCATAACCCTGAAGATTGTGTTATCTCATTTATAAATTGTTGAGGGTCCTCTTTCATACTATATCATGTAAACACTGGGGGATTCATCCTGAGGAAATCGCAAACTCTAGATCCGGCAGTCTCTCCTTGAATAGTGTTACGTGTCGCCATATTCTATCCTAAGACCTGAGCAGCTAGTAACTAGGTGAGAAACTATATTGCTCCTCTAAGATCCTGCTCTAAGGCACTTGGTGGTGGTACATGCAGTATAGAAACTGTTGCTGATGCTACTGGAGGTGTAGGAACTCATCTATCCCCTTCTGTTCTAGGCACCTGATGTAGGACTTGGCAAGCCCTCCTAAGCCCTTGTCTGATCCACTAATATTGGAGAATGCATTATAGTGGTTGTCTCTTAAATAGTGCTGGTAGTGGCCCTATGGCCTACTTTATTCGTAACTTTAGTGGACATGATCTGTATCACAAATAAGTAGAATGTGAGTCAGAAGTAACTTTCTATGACTTAGCTCTACTTACGATCTAGATTTTAATAGAAGGTCAGATTCCTAAATGCATGTGTAGTACCTTAATTATTAATGTGGCGCGCAACATATTCATAAGAAAGGTCCTACTAGACACTGCTTCTTAGACTCCCTGGGACACTTGAACCTTATGCTCTGATACCAAGTTTATCACGCACCTCGATTGGAGGGGCGGACATTAAGGAGTTATACGAGCACCTGCTGAACATATATACTAAACTTGTGATAAAGTTGTAAGCTGATAAGCAACAGCATGTACATCAACATATGTTTACATATACTGAAACATATATAACTGAAGGGCCTACTGGACTAGCTGTACAACTGAAATAAAACTATGTCTAAGAAGCCTCTAAATAGACTACAACTGAAATTTGATAACTAGTCGGGACATGACCTACCATAGCCAATATACGATATGTACATGAATCCAAAACATATGACCAAGATATCTGATAGCTCCAGAGATAAGTGAAGCGTACCAACTGATCAACTGGAAGGCACTTAACTACTATGGATGTCTGCTAGCCTGAGTACCTGAGCCTACATTCATAAAAATGCAGTGCCCAAAAATTAAATGGATACCAGTACATATAAAACATGTACTGGTATGTAAAGCATACTGAATAACAAGTAGAGATGTAAGAATGCTCACTGAATTGAATATCAAATATAGGACAATTTGAGCATACACATACAGGGAATGTAATCTAAAACTGAAACTGAAACTGATATTATGACCAATATCAGGGGTCCTTATATAACGTCCTATGCATTACTTATTTACATATATTTAAAACTCCTGCCTAGGTGACATTGTTACCCTTTTATATTGCTTCTCTCTTCTTTGGGAAATACTAACTGTCAAGAAGTCATAAGATGGCCTACTATCGGTGTTCAGTGACACCTATTTGGCATCTGTAGCCAACTATCACAACCATGTATGAAATCTCATAGTCTGGATAGCATGGTATGTCAAGGTACGCCCTCCAGGGCTCTTGTAAGGTCTGCCCGCAGGCCTGTGTAGTCAGGGGAATCCACGATGAGAAGTTCCAGCTGACTCTATCTGAATTATGTACACAGAATAGCATCACACATAGTGGCGAGTGTGGGGATATCCCGACCCTACTATCATTATTCCTTTGCAATGTTACTTGGTTCAACTCTATTTGAGACCTTTTCTCATATGTGGGACTCTCTATCTTCTTGGGTAGATAATCGATCGTCTTTCATTTGGATAGTGAGTAGATTTTATAATAATAAGTCAAGTCAATAATAATAGAACTAAAGAAATGAAAGCCACTTGACTGTAAGGAGAGGAGCAAAAATCCAGGATGGCTTGGTAAGCAAGCAATCCGTTATGTGGGCGCCTAAAGATACCCACCCCATGCTGCAGAGTAGGCTATAATCTCACCTTTCTTGTAAAGGCCCATAGTAAGCAACTTATGAATCATATAACTCGTTATCTGAATATTGATTACTTTCATTTAGCTGAAGAATCATATATATATATATGATCTCTATACTCATAGCTATTATGTGGCCAATTACTTCCTCTAAGTTTTGTAACATATATGCTCGGTAACTTCTAGGAGTTTCAACTGAAGACACGTATGGTCGTGTGAAACATATGAATTCTTTGACTAGAAATGAAAATGATAACTCTATAGGTTTAGAACTCCACAGAAAGAGACCTATAATAGTAATAAGCTTTGCTTTCAAGCAGCATATAATCCATGATGATCTTTATAGGAGGAACATGTGACTCTAGGTCATGCCTTGATGGCGAAAGAGGTTTTAGCTTTACATACCTTACTTTGAGACTCTCTCTCCCTTATGTCATGTCGTTGGTTCCCTTCAAAACACTTCTTATCTATGACATAACAATATATGCAATAGTATAAGCAACTAACCAAGAAGTATGGCGAGGTCGGAAAGACGATAATAGCTTACGAGCAGCAAGCTTAGCAAATAAGATAAATAAATGGTTTATCACCACACCTCTCTTTTTTCCCCTTATCAACTAAACTATGACCACCAATGAAGTCAATATTAATTCCTCCATCCTTTCCTCACAATATACATCCCATTCCATATCCCAAATAAGGTCATAAACTTGACCCCTTAGCTTTCAAATACCGCCTCAGGAGTTCTTTATCTAGTGGCGTTAAATGCCCCTTTAAGATCATAGATTAAGTTGGGAGAAAAATATAACATTTCATACAGTGATAGGAAGACTAATAACATATAAACACAGTATCAATCCATTTAGGCATTTTATCAAACACTTGACGAGCGACAAGCTTGCAAGAGCCATAAAAATTGTGTTTGCTATACCTAGCCTCTCTCCTTATCGCAGCAAGCTTGTTGCCTCAATACACAACCATAAACACCTCATTTAGTCAATAATACAGCCATTACATCCCTTTACATACTCCCTTCTCACCAATTATATCAATTACAATGGGCAAAACATGGACTCACGCCTCTATCACCGTCCTGTGAGTCCTACTCGTAAACTATACTTAAAACAGCTCTTAGAGTCATATTTATAGGGATAGAATAGTAGACATACCTTTATCAATAAGAATACAATCCCTGCACCTTTTTTATCTTCAATAACAACACATTTTCCTTCAAGAAAACACTTGACTAAGTGTGTTTCCATGACCTATGATAAAAATACACTTGATTCTTGAAGGAATTCACTTACCTTAGGCTAGGGAAAGATTAAGATGAAGAAGAACTGAAGAAAACTAGTGGTAAATATGTCTTTTATGTTCTTATAGATATGGGAAATAAAATACCCCTTTTTCAATACAAAAACACAACTTTGGCCCGACTTACCCAAGGCTGCCACATGTCCCAAAGTGATTGGATAGTGTGTGTATCTGTAGTAAAATGCGTATAAATTTTTACTCTGAACTCGTATGGATGAGAGGTTTATTGTGTCTGAAACTAGACTCAAATACCTTTAATTTAGTACTTTATAGGACCTCTAAATCTCCTTATATTGGGAGATATACCCATTACAAATCAGACTTTATATGAGCATATTTGAAATAGTCTACCGTAGTGAACCCTTCAATTTGAACTTTTGTTTCAAGTATCCTTTTGGTCTCTAACCTTGTTATAGAACTTAAAATGGATTAATATAAGTGTATATTTATGTAATTATCCATTTACAACCTTATCCTCTTGGTTCATAATGATTCCTGTGAGTTTACAAGTTGCACGCGTATCTAAAGTTCGGGGAATTACACATGTGGAGCAAGTATCCTCACTTGTTCATCGATTTAGTTAATCCTTGTTCCACCTATTTTTCTTCTATTATCATTTAGGGACAAATGATTGTTTAATTCACATTTTATATAATGACATATTCCATCGTTATAGTAAAGTAAGGCATAAGTACCCGGCTAGAAAAGTCTCTAAGGTGAGAGTTTGAAAATCTCAGGCTAGGATAAGATTAGATGAAAATATATTGTGTTGTGCCTTAGAGATGATTCATAATTCGTGTAATATCATGTGATAGTGTGGTATCTATATTTGGATAGCCAACTATCATAGGATCCCGTAGAAAGTTTAGAGATGAGAATCATAGTCATAGAACTCTGGACATGGTAGTTGCTGCATCGAGGATAATTTGTGTAACTATAAAATAAAGTGTATTGTGAAATGAATGTGTAACACCCTAAAAATGCTAAGCCTAGAACTAGCTCAGAAAACTTAAAATTTTGAACTGTTGAAGCCAGATCAGGAACCACGGACCGATTCCACGGGTCGTAGAACAGTCCACGGACCATGGTTCCCATCTGTGGAATCAGTTCTCCATACCAGTCCCTCAGAATCCAAACCACAAACCAAGCCCACGGACCGTGAACAGGACCACAGGTCATGGAATGGCCTCGTGAAAATCAGACTCAAGGGTAAGAAAAATCCTAGGATCCACGAGTGGGATCCACAGCTCATGAATATTTCCATGGACCGTGGACCACCCTCGTGGAAATAGTCCAGTAGCTCAGGAGCTTCTGCCCAGGAACCAAGATAGGGTACCATGGTCCATGGAAGCATCCACAGACCTGGTTCCCTTCCGTGGAAGCTGAGTCACAAAATTTTTAGTAGATTTTGATTTAACTCCTCAGGGGTATTTTAGACCTTTCTTTTTTATTTTATCTCTGACTATAAATAGTATTAGGATTATTTTATTAACTCTTAACCCAAATTAAGTGAGTTTTCTCATTCAATCACTCAAGTCTCAGAAAGAAAAGAACAGAAGCGATTCTTCTCTGCATCCAAACCTAGGGCTTTCTCCTCCAAGCTTCAACTTTAGATTTTCTTACAGATTCTTCTTCCATCATGTATGTGTGTATTCAATAAGGGTTTAGTCCATCCTTATGCCCAAAATGCTCAGATTATTTTCAGATTTTCCATGAATTTAGGAACTAGGGTTCCTACCCAATTATGCAAATTATTCTAGTATTAAGTCTTTATGATTCCTATATAATTCATATCCTATTCTATATGAGTTGTAGCATGTGTTATGATTTGCATGAGTGTTCACCATGATTTTGAGAAACTATAAATTTAGCCCTAAGTTATAGTATTTCCTGAGGTATTAGCTTTCTTCAAAATTTAACCTAGATCATCAGTATGAGTTTTAAAAATCAGAATTTAGCCAGTTTTCAATCTACTATAGCATTTTAGAAAATTAGTGATTTCAGACCATTTTAGTTCTGTCTCAGAAAATTCAGGACTTCAGTTTTAATGAGCTATTAGTCTTCAGTTTGGGAGTAGTGTTTAGCATTGAGTTGGATTAGGATTCAGCATACCCTTGAAGTCCCAGAACTACGTGCCACCGTAGGATATTTAGCCCCTCAGTTGGGCCTCAGAACTAGTGATCACATCAGCCATGCCTTTATACTCTGGCAAGGTATATTGGGTCCTCTCGATGGGGCATATACATCGAACTCCACATTTAGCTCACGTGGTTCATGTTGGTTAATAGACTCTCCCACAGTGTTAGTTTCAGTAAAGTTCTTTAGGCCCTCAGTTATGTTTGTTTTCAACTTCTAGTATGTTTTAGATTACTCCTGCATTTCAACTCGTTTATGCACGATTATACATTTGGCCCTATGTACTACAGTTCAGTTCAGTTTATAGCTTTTCAGTATTTTAGCATATTAACATTTTAGTCAGCCTTACATATCCCTCATGCTCAGTACGTTCAAAGTATTGACGCATACTCTATGTGTTGCATCCTATCATGATGCAGGTTTAGGTTCTTTGCTTCAGTCGCATGATTATTGCATACCAGTGCCACCTCAGCAGTAGCCAGTGGTGACTCTTCATCATCCGAAGACATATCTTTACATGTTTTTTGAGCTAGCCAGTTTGTTTCCATTTTCAGTATTTAGAGTTAGTTGGGGGCTTGTCCCAGCAGCTCATCAGTATTAGAGGCTTTCAGACATAGAGTCAGACTTCAGCTTATGTAGTTCAGTTGATTCTCAGAAAGACTATCATTTCAGATATTTTTAGAATTATTATTCCTTTCAATTATGATTTATTCAATATGCTACCATTTGTTTAGAATTATATTCAGTATGCTTGTGATATGCCAGCTTCAGGATTAGCTTGGGATCACTTGTGATCCTAGGTCCCGTGTTACGTCTAGGGGCTAGCCTCGAGGCGTGACAAACTTGGTATAAGAGCATCAGGTTCAAGAGTCCTAGGGTGTCTGAAAGCCACACTAAGTAGGGTCTCTTTCATGGGTGTGAAGCGCGCCATACTTATAAGGGAGAGGCTATGAAGTGTTTTAATAAAAACTTCACTTCTTTCATTATCTTTATCGTGCGATGAAGTTTAGTTCAGTTTCTCCTCTCTAATACGTTCGTTATGCATTTCAGATTATGCTTCCTCACAGAGCTAATGCCCAAAATGCTAATGCTAATCCTCCTTCACCAAACAATGAGGTTACGAATGTGGAATTTTGTAATGCAATCCCGTTATTGGCTCAGACAATAACCAATCAGGCTAATCAGCAGGCCCTAGTCTCTCCAAATCCAAATAGTGGGTCAGTCGCAGCCCGAGTTTGAGATTTTATTCGCATGAATCTGCCAAAGTTTCTAAGGTCAAGGGTTGGTAAAGACCCACAGAATTTCAATGATGAGATCAAGAAAATTCTTGAGGTAATGTAAGTGATGGGCATTGATAGCATTGAGTTAGCATCTTATCAACTCAAGGATGTGACTCATATTTGGTTCACTCAGTGGAAAGACAACAGGGGTGTAAATGCAGCTCCTATGACATGGGATTATTTTACTGGAGATTTTCTGGACAGGTTCTTCTCGAGGGAGCTAAGAGAGGCTAAGGCCCAAGAGTTTATGAATCTGAGACAGGGATCGATGTCGGTCTAGGAATATGGGTTGAAGTTCACTCAGTTTTCTAGGTATTCCCCATGTATGGTGGCCGATCCGAGGGCACAAATGGGCAAGTTCTTGTGTGGGGTATCCAATTTGGTGAAAACAGAGTGAAGGAATGCTATGTTATTAGGGGATATGAATATCTCTAGACTGATGACCCATGCTCAGCAGGTTGAGGAAGATAAGCTTAAGGAGATAGCTAAGGATAGTAAGAAGGCTAGGGAGTCCAACACCAAAAAGGACATAATTTAAACCTTATGAACCAAAACAGACACTCTTTCAAAACACATACCAAAAGGGACAGTTTGCCCAAAAATGGGCGAACTATTTGTCAGCTCTGTTACCATCTAATTTTCTGTCGTTATCAAATAAAATATAATAATTTATTTTAGGGGGTTCGCCGGGAATTGGGTGAACCCCATTTCCATTGGATCATTGATATGTGTATATTATTGGAGGAGATCGTAATCCCATTGGAAAATGATTCAGCAATTAAAGATCCTTTATTTATGTATCTTTCATATTATTATTTTACTATTTATCTTTGAAAAGAATCATCTAATTAATTAATTAATATTTATAATCGACTACATTTTTTTTATAGTGATGTGAACATTAATGTCATCTCTCCCCCACCCTCCCTCCCAGAAAATCCGGGTAAATTTCACATATGGTAATTTAACTATCACATTTTTCTTCAACAAAAATAATTTAACTATCTTTTCTTACACAAAAATAACTTAACTTTGAGTAAACTAATACAAAAATCACATGGTCAGAATACGATAACTTTTCCGATTTATCATTAAATATGAAGTAACAATATAAGTTTAAAATTAAATAACACATTAGATAATTAAGTAGTGAAATAATTAATAATTATGATGACTTTGTGAATATTCATGAGCAAAAGGATTAAATTAAAAGTGCACATTTTAATTAGTTATAGGTTAAATGGTACTTAATCAAATATCATATAAATTAAAATTAAAATTGTGCCCCACTCTATTTTACTCTTTTTTTATTTTAAATCTAATAAATAAAATTTAAAACACTCAACCCGATCCGTCCCGACCCAAAACCCATTTGAAAAATATATTAAAAAGAACATGAACCATTATTCTCAAAGAAAAATATTTTTTCTTTTCTTGTAATACATTAAGACGTAGAAAAATATTTTCTTTTCTTTTAATACATTAAGTCATAGAAAAATATTTTCTTTTCTTTTAAGACATTAAGACGTAGAAAAATATTTTTCTTTTAATTTAATACATTAATACATAGAAAAATATTTTCTTTTTTTTTAATATACTAAGACGTAGAAATATATTTTTCTTTTCTTTTAATACAGTAAGACGTAGATTTTTTTTACTTTTAATACAATAAGACGTAGAAAAATATTTTCTTTTCTTTTAATATATCAAGACGTGGAACAATATTTTATTTTATTTTAATATATTAAAATGTAAAAAAAAAATTCTTTTTTTTAATATATTAAGACGTAGAAAAATATTTTTCTTTGGAAATAATGATTTTTGTTCATTTTAATATATTTTTCAAATGGATTTTGGGTCAGGCCGGGTCGGATTGGATGTTTTTTAAAATTTTATTTATTAAATTTAATATAAAAAAGAGTGGGTTCAAAGAAAATATTACCGTATTCCGGTCATGTAATTTTTGTGTTACTTTACCCAAAGTTTAGTTATTTTTGTGTAAGAAAAGACAGTTAAATTATTTTTATGAAAAAGTGATAGTTAAATTACTATTTGAAAAATTTACATCCCCGCAAATCTCCGACAAGTGACCCTTGTTGACAAAACAAAATTTGAGGGAAGAGAGAGAGGGGGAGGGGGGAGGGGGTGGTGATCCTTGTTGTATTTATATGGTGATTAAATTATATGTTATTAAATATATGCGTTAGTAAGGGTGATAATTGAAAATCAAAATTAGCCTAGAATCTTCCACCTAATTTTTATACTTTTTGTATACTAATTAAAATGAAATGGGGTTCAAACTACATTCGAAAACTACTAAAAGAAGAAAAAAAATGGAAATGGGGTTCGCCCAATTCCTGGGGAACCCCCCTAATTTTTTATTATTATTGTGTGAATTATGGAAAACTCGAGAGGTAACGGAGTTGACACAGTTCGCCCATTTTTTTGGCAAATTGTCCTTTTTGGTATGTGTTTTGAAGGAGTGTCCGTTTTGGTTCATAAGGTTCAAATTTTGTCCCTTTTGTTGTCGAACTCGAAGGCTAGGACAGGAAACTATGAATATTCTCAGCAGAGGTAGGGCGGTGGAAATCGCTCATAGTTTTAGCAGAAGTCTATAGCCCCAGCACCTTCATCAGCTAGTGCTTCATCTCCCAGGCCTCGACACGATCAGAAAAAGAGAGCAACAGGATCTAAGTCACAAGGCAGTGTTCCAGGTAGCCGCACTTTTCCAGCCTACCCCAAGTGTGGTAAAAATCATCTAAGTGAGTGTTTGGTTGGCAGAGAGGGGTGTTTTAGGTATGGTCAGCTTGGCCATAAGCTGAAGGAGTGCCCTACTGCCAGGCAGGGACAGAGGGGTAACAGAGCTCAGTCTACCACTTTAGCAGCTCCAGCAGGTCGCACAGCTCAGCAGTGTACTAGTTCTGGCACAGGTGGTGGTCAGCATTAGAACTGTCTCTATTCCATGTCTTTACGCCAGGATCGGGAGAGTTCACCAGATGTAATCACTGGTATGTTATCAGTCTTCTCTCTTGAGTTTATTCTTTTTTATACCCAGGGGCTCCCCTATCTTTTGTAACCCCATATGTTGCATGCAAATTCGGAGTCAGTCCTGAAAAACTCTTAGATCCCGTCCCAGTCTCTACTTCAGTTGGTGAGTCAGTCCTAGCTAAGAGGGTGTATAGAGATTTCCCAGTTTTAGCCCTTCATAAAGTCACCTCAGCAGATTTAGTAGAGTTAGATATGACTGACTTCAATGTCATTCTTGGCATGGGTTGGCTACATGCATGTTATGCCTCAGTCGACTGCAGAACTAGAGTTGTAAAATTCCAGTTTCCAAATTAGCCCGTATTAGAGTGGCAGGGTAGTCCTCCTTCATCAAAAGGTCACTTCATATCCTACCTCAAAGCTAGGAAGATGATCTCAAAGGGTTACATCTACCATATAGTCAGGGTTAAGGATTTTGAGTCTAAAACCCCACCTTTCTCGTCAGTTTTGATAGTCAGTGAATTTCCAGAGGTGTTTCCTGAAGATTTGTCCGGAGTCCCTTCTGAGTGGGAGATCAACTTTGGGATAGACCTTCTTCTAGATACGCAGCCCATATCTATTCCTCCTTATAGAATGGCTCCAGTTGAGCTTAAGGAGTTGAAAGAATAGCTCAAGGACCTCCTAGATAAAGGTTTCATCAGACCCAGCATCTCTCCATGGGGTGCTCCAGTTCTCTTCGTGCGCAAGAAAGATGGTTCCCTCAGGATGTGCATAGACTACCATCAGTTGAACAAAGTCACAATCAAGTATAAGTATCATATTCCTAGTATTGATGACTTGTCGATCAACTTCAGGGTGCCAGTTATTTCTCCAAGATTGACCTCAGATCCAGTTATCATCAGCTCAGAGTTAGAGAATGTTACATTCCGAAGACAGCCTTCAGAATTTGGTATAGTCACTATGAATTTGTGGTTATGTCTTTTGGACTAACGAATGCTCCTGCAGCTTTTATGGACTTGATGAACAGGGTCTTCAAGCAGTATTTGGACATGTTTGTTATTGTCTTTATAGATGATATTTTAGTCTACTCGAGGAGTGAGGAGGAGCATGCTAATCATTTGAGAGTGGTGCTACAAACTCTCATGGATCGCTAGTTATTTGCCAAATTCAGCAAGTGTGAGTTTTGGCTCAACTCAGTCATCTTTTTGGGTCATGTGGTGTCTAAGGATGGTATTCGAGTGGATTCTCAGAAGATAGAGGCAGTAAAGAATTGACCTAGACCCACCTCTCCGATAGATATTAGAAGCTTCCTGGGTTTGGCTGGTTACTACAAGAGGTTTGTTGAGGGGTTTTCATCCATAGCTTCCTCGTTGACTAGGCTAACTCTGAAAAAGTTTAAGTTCCAGTGCTCAGACGAGTGTGAGAAAAACTTCCAAAAGTTGAAAACTAGGCTGACCACAGCCCCAGTTTTGACTCTACTAGAGGGTTCAGATGGTTTTGTAGTATATTCTGATACATCCAGAGTTGGCCTAGGTTGTGCTCTGATGCAGCATGGTAAAGTCATTACATACACCTGCAGACATCTTAAGACTCATGAGAAGAATTACCAACTCATGATCTCGAGTTAGCAGCAGTGGTCTTGGCCTTAAAGATTTGGTGGCATTACTTGTATGGTGTTCATGTAGATGTATTTACTGACCATAAGAGCCTGCAGTATGTGTTCACGCAAAAGGTGGCTAGAACTTCTCAAGGACTATGACATGAGTGTGCTTTACCATTCGAGTAAGGCCAATCTAGTAGCTGATACACTTAGCAGGTTGTCCATGGGTAGTGTGTCACAGGTGGAGGAAGGAAAGAAAACATTAGCCAAGGATGTCCACAGGCTTGCTCAGTTGGGGATTTGCCTTACAGATTCGTCAAAAAGTGGTGTGAATGTCCAAAATGGGTCAGAGGCCTCATTGGTAGCTGAGGTAAAGGAAAATCAAGATAGCGATCCCATCTTACTTCAGCTGAAGGGTGTTGTCCAGCAGCAAAGAGTAGAGGTTTTCTCCTAAGAGGGAAATGGTGTACTTCGTTATCAGGGTCGGCTATGCGTACTTATGTAGGTGATTTGAGGCAGCATATTTTGACAGAGGCTCATAGCTCCATGTATTTCATCCACCCTGCTTCCACCAAGATGTACCGTGACCTACAGGAAGTCTATTGGTGGAATGGTATGAAGAGGAACATTGCTGATTTTGTGGCTAAGTGTACCAACTGTCAGCAAGTGACGGTAGAATATCAGCGACCAGGTGGTATGATGCAGGAGATGGACATTCCCACTTCGAAGTGGGAGTTGATCAATATGGACTTTATTACAAGTTTAACTCGAACTCGCAGGCAGCATGATTCTATTTGGGTGATTATAGACAGGTGACTAAGTCAGCCCACTTCTCAGTTGTCAAGACTACCAATACAGCAAAGGACTACGCCAGACTCTATATCCGTGATATAGTCCAGTTACATGGAGTTCCCTTATCCATCATCTCAAATAGGGGTACTCAGTTCACATCACAGTTTTGGAGGTCATTTCAGAAGGGTCTTGGTACCCAGGTTAATCTTAGCACAGCTTTTCCCCCCAGACAGATGGTCAGGCAGAGCGTACCATTCAGACTTTAAAGGATATATTGAGAGCTTGTGTAATCAACTTTAAAGGTAATTGGGATGATCACTTACCTATTATAGAGTTTGCCTATAATAATAGTTTTCACTCTAGCATTCAGATGGCTCCGTATGAGGCACTCTATGGGCCAAGGTGTAGGTCACCCATAGGCTGGTTTGAGGTAGGTGAAGCAGCTTTGATAGGCCCAGATTCCATCCATAAGACTATGGAGAAGGTTCAGCTTATTAGGGAAAGGTTGAAGGTGGCTCAAAGTCATCAGAAATCTTATGCAGATGTGAGAAGAAGGGAGCTAGAGTTTGAGGTTGATGATTGGATTTTTATGAGATTCGGTAAGAGAGGGAAGCTTATTCCCTGGTATGAAGGCCCTTACAGGATTCTGAGGAGAGTCAGAAAAGTGTCCTATGAGCTAGAGTTGCCCCCAGACTTAGCATCGGTGCACCCAGTCTTCCATGTATCCTTGTTAAAAAAATACATTGGTGATCCTGCTTTAGTTTTGCCCTTAGAAAGTGTGGGTGTGAAGAATAGTCTTTCTTATGAAGAGGTTCCAGTTTAGATTCTTGACTGTTAGGTACGTAGATTAAGTAACAACGAGGTCACTTCAGTGAAAGTCCTTTGGAGGAACCAGTCAGTTGAGGGAGCTACTTGGGAAGCAGAAGCAGCTATGATGACCAAGTACCCACACCTCTTCCCTTCTGATTCAGCTTCAGCTTGAGGTAATAGTTCCCCTCTAGTTTCTCAGCTTATTCTCATGCGTATTTCAGTCTCAGTATCCTGTTCCATCAGCTATTCATGAATTTCAGCACTCTTTCATGTACTTAGAACCTATTTCAGCTAGAAATCAGCTTTTAATACTCAGTGGTAGGGATTGCAGCTCCTTCCCTCCAAACTCAACTTGTTGTAGTCTTCATTCGAGGATGAATGATTCCAAGAGGGAGATATTGTAACACCCAACAAATCCTAAGACTAGAACTAGCCCAGAAAACTTAAAATTTTGAACTTTCCAAGCCAGATTAAGAACCATGGACCGGTTCCATGGGTCATGGAATAGTCCACGGACTGTGGTTCCCATCCGTGGAATCAGTCCTGCATACCAGTCCCTCAGAACCCAAACCATGAACCAAGCCTACAGACCATGAACAGGACCACGGGTCGTGGAATGGCCTCATGAAAATCAGACTCGAGGGTAAGAAAACTCCAAGATCCACAAGTGGGATCCATGGCTCGTGAATGTTTCCATGGACCGTGGACCACCCTCATGGAAATTGTCCAGTAGCTCAGGAGCTTCTTCCCAAGAATCATGATAGGGTTCCATGGGTCATGGAAGCAACCACGGACCGTGGTTCCCATTCGTGGAACCTGAGTCGCAAAATTTTCAGCAGATTTTGATTTAACTCCTCAAAGGTATTTTAGACCTTTTTTTTTTATTTTAGCTCCGACTATAAATAGTCTTAGGCTTATTTTATTAAGTCTTAACCCAAATTAAGTGAGTTTCTCATTCAATCACTCAAGTCTGAGAAGGAAAAGAACATAAGCGATTCTTCTGTCCATCCAAACCTAGGGCTTTCTCCTCCCAGCTTCAACTTCAGATTTTCTTGAAGATTCTTCTTCCATCAGGTATGTAGGTATTCAGTAAGGGTTTAGTCCACCCTTATGCCCAAAACTCTCAGCTTTTTTATAGTTTTTTCGTGAATTTAGGAACTAGGGTTCCTACCTAATTTTGCAAATTATTCCAGTATTTAGTCTTTATGATTCCTACATAATTTATATCTTGTTCTATATGAGTTGTAACAATGTTAATGATTTGCATGAGTGTTCACCATGATTTTGAGAAACTATAAATTTAGCCCGAAGTTGTAGTATTTATGAGGTATTAGCTTTCTTCAAAATTCAACCTAGATCATCAGTATGAGTTTTAAAAATCAGAATTTATCCAGTTTCCAGTCTACTACGGCATTTCAAAAAATTAGTGATTTCAGACCATTTTAGTTCTATCTCAGAAAATTCAGGACTTTAGTTTTAATGAGTTATTAGTGTTCAGTTTGGGAGTAGTGTTTAGCACCGAGTTGGACTAGGGTTCAGCGTACCCTTGAAGTCCCAGAACTACATGCCACCATAGGATATTTACCCCCTCAGTTGGGCCTTAGAGCTAGTGATCACATCAGCCTTGCCTTTATACCCTGGCAAGGTATATTGGGTCCACTCGATGGAGTGTATACATCGGACTCCACGTTTAGCTCACGTGGTTTATGTCGGTTAATAGACTCTCCCACAATGTTAGTTTCAGTAAAGTGCTTTAGGCCCTTAGTTGTGTTTGTTTTCAACTTCTAGTATGTTTTAGATTACTCCTACATTTCAGCTCGTTTATGCACGATTATACATTTGGGTCTATGTACTATAGTTTAGTTCAGTTTACAACTTTTCAGTATTTTAGCATATTTACATTTCAGTCAACCTTGCATATCTCTCATGCTCAGTACGTTCAAAGTACTGACGCATACTCTATGTGATGCACCCTATCATGATGCAGGTTCAGGTTCTCACCTTCAGCCGTGTGATTAGTGCATACCAGTGCCACCTCAGCAGCAGCCAGTGGTGAGTCTTCATCATCCGAGGACATATCTTTACATGCTTTTTGAGCTAGCTAGTTTGTTTCCATTTTCAGTATTTAGAGTTAGCTGGGGGCTTGTCCCAGCATCTTATCAGTATTAGAGGCTTTCAGACATAGAGTCTGACTTCAGCTTATGTAGTTCAGTTGATTCTCAGAAAGACTATCATTTCAGATATTTTTAGAATCATTATTCCTTTCAATTATGATTTATTTAATATGCTTCTGTTTGTTTAGAATTATATTTAGTATGCTTGTGATATGCCAGCTACAGGGTTAGCTTGGAGTCACTTGTGATCCTAGGTCACGTGTTACATCTAGGGGCTAGCCTCAGGCGTCACAAAATGTCTGGGGGTGAGAAAGCAGTGTTCTGTAAATTACCACTCGCCGCGACAAGAGGACATCTCATTGCAATAATTCATCGCAATGAATGATCCTCGTTGCAACGAAGAAGTCATCCATCGCGACAAGAAATGGGGTAGTATACCTGGAAGTCCTGCAATTTTTTGAGTTATTCTCTCGCAATTCAACTTCGTTCTAAATCTCTAAGACGTGGGTTTTTCTAAGAAAACTAGAGCAATCTCCATCGTTCAAGATAGGTATTTCGTAAAGCTTCTTAACTATTGATTATTAATCTTTCTTAGACCTTGGAGGAAGGATTAATTGTAGAATTCTTGAGCTTAAGCCCAGAAGTATGAACATGGAGAAGAACCCTATGGGTGGGTGTAAAATCACCTAGAATTGACCCTATGATGTATACCTATGGCATGAAATTAGTTATCTTTAACTTGATTAAGATTAATGGAGAACCTTGAGTTCCATGAAGGTGAAACTTTTATGGATAAAAATAGCTAAAAAGGTATGAACTTAATTTAAAACCTTTGAATATTGATTTTCTGAATGCAATGGGACTAGTTAGTGATTAATTAACCCTTGGGAAACGCTAAAAACCTCATTTAAAGGGTAAAATTGATGTGTTAAATTTTCAATTCCTAGAATGAAGAGTAAATGATTAATTACTCTCATATTATTGTTGTTTATAGACCCTGAGCATTTAAAAGTGTTAAGAAAGGGCAAGGCAATGGTGAATTAGCTTGCGGGTGTTATTTCTTCATTCGAGATAGGTTATGATTTTGAATTGGAGCTAAGACTCACTTTATTACATGTTATGTGGTAGGGTTGTATAACTTGTGATTAGTCTACGAACATGGTTGAATTGTATGTGTTTTCATGTTATGCTTGTATGAATAGGCTAGATGAACAGGAAGTGATAAGTGAGCTAAAATAGCTAAGTGTGATTGTGCCTTTGGCACTGAGTATATTAATAAGAGATAGATCTGAGAGCCTGGTTTCTAAAGATATTAATGTTGATGCAGTTGTTATGAATCGAATATCATACCGGTATGGTACATGGACACCTAGGGTCCCCTGCAAGTCATGGCTTGTGGACAAAAATAAGACCCATAGCATGTGTGTACTCTCTTATACTCGATTTATCTTGTTTTGCACTATCGTACTATTGTCTAGTGAGCTGGTTGTGAACTGAGATGAGACTATAGATATAAGTGATATAAGTGGGAGTTAATAGATATAGTAATACGTGAGATGATTGTTGAAAGTGATTACTCCTTTCCCTATTTAGTGATGTTTCAGTGACTTATGAAGTTGAGATTGTTGTTGTTGAATTGACTTGAAAAGACTAGTTGTTGACTGATTATATGCTAAGTGTTGAAGTTCCTTTTACTTATTCTATGTTTTGCTACATTCATGTTTTATTTGGATCGACCTACGATAGCTACCAGTACATAGTGTTTTATACTGACACTACCATATGTTCTTCTTTCATTGACTGCAGACCATGTTTCAGAGGCTGAGACCCAACCTCGGCTAGAGTAGATGAGTCGACCACAAATCCAAGGGTGAGAACTACTTCTCAAGCTGCCATGAATCCTCCACGAATTATTGTCCTTTCTTCGAGCAATGGGACTCATATTCTTATTATTTTTAGTACTTGTTATACATCTTAGACATTGTTTTGCCTTAGAGTTCTGTACGATGACTTTCAGTTCTTAGGAATGTATTAGTTGATGATTTCCACACTTTTCTTATATTATGTTAGATGATTCTCATTTATTGATAATTCAAGCTGATTTACTTTATTATCCTTCTAAAATTGGCTACGTGTAAGACTAAGGTTTAGTTGGTTGATTCTCCCACTGGAGGGTTAGTGTGGGTGCCACTCATGGCCAATTAGGCGTGACTATATACCTGGTGTAGGAGTAGTGGTACCTCTAACAGCCATAACTTCGTCGAACTCAAACTCAGTAATAAATCACACAAAGACTCTATATTGATTTATACGAAAATATGCATAAGAAGTTCAAAAAAATTGATGCAGAAAAATGAGAGAAAACCTCTCTATTTATAGTCAATAAGGATAGTATGAACATGTGTTATTGTAAAAAAACAAAAAAGTCACAACTCAACAAAAAAGTTACAACCCATTTAATGTGAAAAGGTGCTATTAAAATTGCATCCTTTCTCTTTGTGTCTTTTTAGAAAAATACTTTATTTTTCTTTCATACTTTTTAAAATCTGGAAATCCCTACATAAATGGAGAATGGCTTTTATGATACGTTATCTTAATTAAATATTTCCTATTTTACTCTAATGATATATGAGTTTGAATGAACTGTTACCTACATGAGTTTGATTCTCGTTAGCTAATTTTATGTTGCAGTGACAATGAAGCTTGGTGAAAGTGGTGGTAGAAGGGAGGGGACATTGTATGTATAAATTGTACAAAATATGTTGCAATGTGTACATGTATAAACACTCTATATATGTATAAATAAAGTATAATTATATTATATACGTAGAGAAAATGGCTAAAAGCCTCTCCCCCCCCCCCCCCCCCTCCCCTCTCTTCACACACACTTATTCATTACGGGGATTCTATTACCTTCCTAAAAAATTTAAAAATGAAATACATATGCCCCCTTAAAAAGTCACACACAGGTTGTATTAAAGATTCTTACACAACTGTACATCTGACAAAATATTTTTTAACAAAATGGTCACATATTTATGTAATGTATCGATATTGTGTAAATTATATAATTCTGAATATATGATGTATAATAAGGTATCAGAGATGTACATACATCTATATATATTTTTTATGCAATATTTACATATATATGATGTATAACTATGTAGGAGAGATATATATACATCCACATACGTTGTTTACACAATATTTACATATACACTTTTTTCAATCCCGACCAACTCAAATCTCTTCTAAACAATCTTAAATTTTAGATATGAGCTTCTCTCGATATTTTGAGTCTTTTGATATATTATTCACTCGAAATGATTCACGTTTGCGACAGGCCAAAATTTTAAAATCAAGCTTTGAAGAAGATTTAATGGCTAATGGAGTCTTTCAATTTCGACCAACTCAAAATCTCCTCTAAATAGTCCCAAATCTTAGATATGAGCTTCTCTCATTGTTTTTAGTCTTTTGATATATTATTCACTCAAAATGATTCATGTTTGTAGTACGTCAAATTTTAGAATCAAGCTTTGAAGAATCTTTAGTAGTTGAACATGAATATGTAACTAGTGTGAATGTTGACTTGCATATCAATTAAAAGGCTGAGAAAGGTACTCAGGTTAAATACATTAACCGGCAAAGATAACAATAGGGCTTTCTTATGAATAGTGACAACTACAAAACATAGCTTAAAGAAAATGAAGACCATGTTAGGAACACTGTAGAGCCCGCCTTCTTCCTTTGTGCTTCCAGAACTTCTTCTAAAGATGGTCGACTTGTAATAAGAGATACAACTTCAAAAAAATATTTTGAAGACTATAAGCCTTTAGGGTGTATTGGATAGCCTACGGAAGTGCACGATGAGAAGAAGAAGAAGAAAAATCTGTGTGCACTTTGCTTGCAAAATAAAGTGGACAAATGATCATTTATAACAATGATTGATGATTGAGTTATTTTGAGTATGAGAATTTAACTAAATGAACATTTTGTCTATTCTTTCTTTTTAGTATTAAGTGGTGATATGCACATGCCCCTGCCATGTAACACTATTTCTTTGAAAAAAAATTATTATTCTTTTTCTTTATTCTATTTTTCCTTTTTATAATTATTTTTCTCCTTTTTACCTTTCCTTTCCCATCCTTTTTTTTCTTCTCTTCTTTTTCTTTTGATATTTTATTTGACCAGAGGTTCTCCCATGAAAATGGTAAAAATCAAAAGCACATTTGCTTCTTCTTTGCTCATTACCCTTTTTTCTATTTTTTTAATTTTATTTTTCATTCTTTTAGTAAAGTTTCTTTCAACAAATAATGATGGTAAAAAAAATTCAGATCTGAAAAAAAGGTGGAGGCGGTGCCCCGGCGACAAAGTTGCGGTGGTGTGATAATAAAAATATTGGAGTTTATGATTGAAAGTAGGTGTAACTGATTTCTTTTAAAAAGGAAAAAAAGTAAATAGTGTTCGTGATAATTGGTGGTAAGATGAGCCTAGATATTTTTCGACAACTTAGATCCAGCGAAGTGTTGAAACAAAAGAAAGTAAAAAAAAAAGATAACTAAGAGTAAAAAAATAGAAAAAATTAATATAAAATAAAAGAAATACTTATAAAGTTAAAATTTTAATAATGTTTTTGCCTCTCACCTCTCTTTGTGAAATTCTCTTTCTTTGCCACCTCAACATTTAGGAAGCAAATAATTCCATTTTAAAATAGTTCAAGGGGGTAATAAGACTCCTCTGATGAATAAGTGTATAGTTGATAAAATAATAATAGGTTGGGGGTGTTGTGTCATTTTTTCTATTTTTTTCTCTGATAGTACATCAATCTTTTTTTGCTCTTCTTCTCCTTCTTTTTTCCTTTTCTAAATATGAATATAAATGTTATACAATATTTGTACACTGCATATACATATTATTCGATGTATATATTCAATGTACATGAGGTGTATAAATTTTTTTTTTTAAAGTGTATAAATAATATATACATTCGCATTATAATGTGTATAAATGATGTATATCCATATTATAATGTGTATAATTTAGTACAAATGTTCGAACCCTATCCATATTTTTTCTTATAGGGGTGTGTTTGGTATGGAGGAAAATATTTTTCAATTTTTCTCATATTTGATTTGTCAAATATTTTTTCTAGAAAATCAAAAAGTTCTTAAAAATGAGAAAAATAACTTCCTTGATGAAAGTAGGAAAAAAGTTCCATAAGTAACTAGAAAGTTCTTTGTCTCCTCCCCTCCCACCCAACATCCCCAACCCCTATCTCTAGACCATTCCACCCCTTCCCCCCCCCCCCACCCCTTACCTCCACTTTCCACCCTATCCTACCCTTATAATGTTTTGCTAGCTTACATATAAATACTCTTGGGATATTATTATTTTTACTTATTTACCAAATACTAGAAAATAAATAAGAAATCCACTTATTTTTCAACAAAATATTTTTCAGGAAAATATTTTCCTTCCTACCAAATACACCCTAGATCTAAAGTTTGTTGGTATGATAACTGAAGTTTGGCAATAAGGCGAAGATAATGGTTGGAGTGGAAGGAGTTGGGTGGCAAGAGAGAGGATCAGGGTGGTTGAGGGTTAGAAAACTGGTTGATGTTTATAAGAATTTATTTGACCGGTTATATTTTATATGGCTAGTTTTTGTTAACGCAAAATTATGACCAAATTATTGTGCATATTTTTATGGGACAAGGACACAAATGGTTATTCAGTGAAAAATTATTTCAACAGAATGGCCCAAAAAATTAGATTTTCAAATTGTAGTCAATTTTGACATTTTTTCGTTGACCTCCTTTTTTTTTTGTTAGAAAAAAAATCTGCTCTTCTAATTGTTGTTCTCTTTTTTAACAATCAAATATAACTTTTTAGCAATTTTTTATTTTTCGTTCAATATGATAGAGATAGTTAAAAAAGAAAAAAGTTAATGCACTATAATCCTTCAAGGCTATATATATATATTCACACACACACACTACCCATTATATATATTTTTATCAGCAAACTATTCGTATACACTTACTATTCACTTTTTATACAATATTATATGCATTAGATATATTTTTATCAATAGACTTTTCATATATATTTTATATCCATACATTTAAGACAATACCTATTTAAAACATATAAATGATAATGTTGTAGTTCAGTTAAAATATATAAATATATATATATACATTTTATACAATAATGATATATTTTTTATACATATACAGTCGTGATAGATATATTTTTATATAACAATGATACAATTTCTATACACATTCTGTACAAATAAATATTATATATAATAATTATACAGTTTCTATAAAAATCATATACAAATACATATTCTATAAAATAATTATACGATTTATATACACATCCTATATAGCCTTTAGCTGTCAGGTTATCTCTATAAAATAAGCTGAAATTAGAGAAGAAAAGAAACTATGAAAACGAGATAGAGAAATGGGGAGAGAGCGAGGGGCTGAAAGAGGAAGTATGAGTGAGACTTTAGGGCTTGACTATAAGTTATCATTATTTTGGGCCTAAAATGTATTTAGAGGTATAATAGCTAAAGTTAAATAATTTAAATTTTTGATGGTCAGACCATGTCTTTTTTCCTATTTCTAAGTGTTGGATGACTTGGAGAGTTAGAAAGGACCGTTGGGCTCATAGAAAGAAACTTCTCTAAACATTGTAATAGTCTATATTAGGAAATTAAACAAGGCATCTTTACACAATTAGCATGTTGGATTCATTGTTTACTTTTTCTAACCAATATATGTAAATTATACATATAGTATGCATCTGGTAGCTATTATAAGTTTATGCGGTTTAATGGACAGCTATTCAAGTTAATCCTTCATTAAAAATTAAAGAGAAATTTTTGTATATAGCAATAATTTTGCCTTTAATAATAAAACATAGCAAGAGTTTGGGAATTTGTGAAACATAGTAACAAATTATTTCAAAATGTAGGAACATATATTGTATTCGCGCACAAACAAAATATACATCAGTGCGCAAACAAAACATATTGTATCTATATCGTTGTATGATGCTTGTATTTTATAAAATACAGTTGTATCATCATTAAAAACCACCCCAATCTCAACCCTAACCAAAAATCACATATATGTCACTGTATTTTATGAAATATACTTGTTTTATATATATATATATATATATATATATTACTACTTTATAGAAGTATGAAGAAGCATGCAGTTATCCGTTGACATGTGTGCTTTCTGTTATTCTTCTATATAATAAGGGTATTTTTTTCATTCTTGCATACTTTCTCTATTTTAATTAATTTAATTTTTTTTTTTAATCGGTTATATATTTAAAAATTAGGCAAAACGTACTACAAATCACAATGATTAACAACTTAAGATATTAAAAAGAAGTATAAAAATTTGGTTGACTCTCAAAATTATATCAGTGCCACATAAATTGGACAGATGAAGTAACATATATTATTTAAAAATTACGTAAAAAATATTATAAATTATAATTTTTAAGAATTTTAAATATTTGAAAGAGATAAAAAAAATTGATTGTCTCTCGAAATTCTATCAGTGCCACATAAATTGAGATAGAGGGTATATTATTTAGAAATGACGTAAAAATTATTATAAATCACAATAATTAACAACTTAGTATATGTAACGATATATAAAAAAATTGGTTGACTCTCTACATTTTTATCGATGCCACATAAATTGGGATAGGGAGAATAACATATATTATCTAAAAATTATGTAAAAAACACTATAAATTACAATAATTAATAACTTAAATATTTAAAAACCATATAAAAAACTTGATTGACTCTCC
>QJPP01007415.1:287500-310435 GCA_003996215.1 Jaltomata sinuosa
CTCTTCCCTTTTGTGTTCTTTTTATTTAAATCTGTAATATGTTGTAGTGGATTATGTGTTGTGTTGTGTTTTTTTGTTTGTTTTTTTCTGTTTTGTTTGTCCTCTCCTTTTTTATTATTTTTGTCTTTTTTTTCTTCTGAAGAATAAAATTAAAATATTATTCATAAAAATAAAGTACACTAATTATTCATAAAAATATTATTCATACAAGTAAAAATATGAACTAATTATTTTGAGATTAATAAAAAAATTAATACACTACAATAAGAAGAAGAAAAATTAAAGTACACTAGTAAAGATTTTTTTTTTTTAATTTTGTGATTTATTAAAGAACTAAAGCATACCTCAATGATACCATGACAATATATAAATATATTGTGATGATATCATGGAGGTCTCACTGAAGGACTGAAACAGACATCAATGATACCACGATAGTATATAGATATACTATGATGGTATTATTGAAGCCTGAACAAATCTCAATGATACCATGATAATATATAATATAATGTGATGGTATCACGAAGGATGGAGAATTGTCTTATTGAAGGACTGAAGTACTCCTCCATGATACTATGTCAGTATATAGATATACTGTGATAGTATCATTAAGAAATGAAGCAAATCAAAACGATACCATAACAATATATAGATATAGTGTGATGGTATACTATGGAGTATCTCATTGAAGAACTGAAGCATTCATCTATGATACTATGCCAGTATATAGAGATATACTGTGGTGGTATCATAGAAGACTGATGATTGTCTCATTGAAGGACTGAAACAATACTTCATGATACCATGATAGTATATAAATATGTTGTGATGGTATCATGGAGAACTTATCAGTATCTCATTGAAGGACTGAAGCAATCATTCATGATACCATGTCAGTATATAGATATACTGTGATGGTATCATGGAGAACTGAGGAGTGTCAAGAATTGAAGTATGCCTTAATGAAAAAAGACCAAAAAAAATGAATGAAATTAGATTATGGAGAAAAAATAAAAGGAAAAAGAATTAAATAAAATTAGAAAAAAATAAGAAAAAATAAAATAAAAAATTTTAAAAAAAAAGATTCAAAATTGAGTATGAAATTAGACCATGGTGAAAAAATAAAGAATAAAATGATTTGAGAAAAAAAATAAATGAAAAGGGAGGAAATAAATAATGAATAAAGAAATATACGAGGAAAAAAAAGGAGAAAAAGGGGGGGGGGGGGGGGAAGGAGTAGATAAAATAAAAAAAATGAACGAAGTAATTAATACTTTTCTCTTAATTATTTCTTGTTCATTCCATAAAATAAAGTTTAGTCTTATATAATACCGATATGGTATCATATATCGGTATCATATACCGACAAGGTATAATAAAGAGGGAACATTTTCTGTAATTAATTAGGAGGTATTTTTGTATGAGGGTATTTTGTTATAAATAATTTGCTCCTATGGGGCAACTATGTACTTTTCCCTTTATTTATTAACTCAATTCATTTTGATCCACTCAAATTCAGTTCAATTTACTCATTTACCACCTTAGCATATATATTATATATATTTTGATCGTATTAATAAACTAATTAACTGAATGACATATTGATAATTATCCCAAAAATTATCTCATAGTTTGGTAGAATGGCCTTTCTATGAATAGTTTACAAACATAGAGTCCTTTAGTCGGTGGAAATTAATGTTCATGAGTTTTCTAATTGGGCAATATCGACAATCAAATAGTACACTTTCCGTCTCAAATTTCTTATTGTGATTTATAAAAATAGTTATCTTAAATTATTTATTTTATAAAAGTTTAAGATAAAATAAATAATTTCTCTCATTTTTTAGTAATAATTATTCTTGAATATCACAAACACTTTAATAACTAAATATTTAATAAAGAGCTATTATATCTTAAGATATAAATAAAATAAAATAATCACAAAAAAAACTTATTTTTTTTAAAGAACCTGTAAAAGAGACAGAAATAATACTTTATAATGATTTAAATATTTTTAAAGTGGTAGGGATATTTAATCATAAAATGTCATTAGGTGGAAATGAATGAATGACAAAAAGGAAAAGCATGTGCAACTTACTGATTTTACCAAACTTTGGAGACAAATAATTGAAATGATTATTGGAAGACATTAACGAAGGAACAAAATATCTTTGATTTTGATAATCAAATTGTTGGGTTAATTTGTCATTCAATTTTTGTTTTATATCGTTAAAGTTACTAAACTATTTTTAGTTATAAAATATCACTCAATTTTACTTAAGTATCACGAGAACTATTAAATTATCTTTTTAACCAAAAAATCATTTTATTTTGCGTAAGTATCAAAGAAAGTCATTAAGAGAAAATATTTTTTTTTTATAGAATTAAAATAGAAATAATTTTTAATTGATCATTTCTTAGATTCTCGAATAAATTTTATTTACAAAAATTGTTTAGTGATTTCCTTGTTAAGTTTTCACTCTTTGCTATTAACTCTATGTATTAAAAGGTCGAATTTAGTTAATTTAACTACTAGTTGGAACTAAAGTTAGTCTATTTTGGTTACCTATATATACTATTTTTTAAAATGTCATTTGCAAGTTAGTAAATTTAATAATTGATGCTTAATTTGACTTGAACCATAAATTTGAAGGGAAAAAAACAATTACTCCTTTCAATTACAACGTTTGACCCTCTGATTTGAACATTATTTATTTTAATTGCACTGTGTAGTTCAATGAATATGTCTCTCTTTATTCTGATATGTATTAAATTAATGAATCCAATAGATTATGACAGATAATTTGACCAAGTAATGACCAAAACTAGATCTAATTCTTTTAAAAATTTGAAGAAAGTTGTAATAATAATAATAATAATAATAATAATAATAATAATAATAATAATAATAATAATAATAATAATAATAATAATAATAATAATAATAATAATAATAATAATAATAATAAAATAATAATAATAATAATAATAATAATAATAATAATAATAATAATAATAATAATTAATAATAATAATAATAATAATAATAATAATAATAATAATAATAATAATAATATATAATAATAATAATAATAATAATAATAATAATAATAATAATAATAATAATAATAATAATAATAATAATAATAACTATATGCCAGGTTCAGAACTTATTAGTCTTTCTTATAGAATTTATTTCAAATTGTTATCCACTCTGAATCCGAAGTGTAAGTTATACGATACTTCTGACCAAACTATTTTGGTTGAAACTAATTTCGCCAAATCCAAGGTCACCACAAGGAGACCTATAAAATGGGAAGAAATTAATTTTCCTGTAACTTGGACTCTTGATTCAGTTATATCTCCAAATCAATTAACTGATACAGTTACGAATTCTGAGTATTCTCATGTTTCTCAAGATCCCGATGGTAGGGTCTGTATTCAATTTACAGAAGGTAGTTATGCTCCTCATAGGCAGTCTTTGTCTACGCATAGACTCATGCCTCCGGTAAGTACTGTTTATAACAGAAGATCTCTTGGTCATAGATCTATGACTAATATTCAGCATATTTCACCTATCGACCCTATTTATGGTCCAGCAAGAAATAGGGCTGCTTCTCTTCATACGATAGAATCTGATAATAACACTGTTATTGAAAAGGTTAAGATTAGCCCAGGTTCTAATATTGTGCAGGCTGATAATATGCATGATGATAGTTCTGATAAGGACTTTCCTACTCCCTCTGAAATGGAGTTTGATATTAATAAGTGTTAATGATTCCACACCAAATTGATTTTAGCCCAGGTTCCCTGGCAAGGAAACAAATTCAAAATGAATTTTTTGATAAAAAATGGAACAAGTTTAAAACTTGATTTTTTAATTCTTACGATAGAGATGATATGAACAATATCTCTCAAGAGTTTTACGAAACTTGTGCTTTGCATAATGAAATCATGCATTTTGTTCCATGGTTTATAACCACTTATTTACCTTTATATATTAAGGTTATTGAAAGAACTTATCGTGAGGTAGACGGTAAGAATCTTACGCAGGTTTATCCTCCCCAATCTGCTTTTATTTTACCTAATAATACGGGTATTACTTTCCACGCATTTCAAAAATTCGTTGAGGAAGAAATAGCTTCTATAAGTATTTCTGAAATTAATAAAATTATTTCTCAAAATAATTATTTGAGTTTATATGTCAAAGTTTTGGGAGAACATATTGGTTCTCTAGATGAAAAACTTGAAAAAATGACTACTTTGATAAAAGATATAAAGGCTGATATAGCTAAAACCAATATTGCTTCAACTAGCAGAGTAATTGAAATTGCTTCAACTAGTAGAGCAGAATTGGTTCCTGCTTTTATTCAAAGACCCCCTGAAATCAATGATTTTAAGATTAAATCTATAAATGAGTTAGAAGAACTTCTTGATAAAAAGTTTTCGGGTTTAAATATTAAACCAATTGATTTATCACATGAGTTTTCAGAAAAGATAGAAAAAACAAATGATTTTAAAAATCATGTTTCTTCGGAGTTTAATAAACTCAAAGGTTATCCTCGAAAAAATCTGGGTATGCTAAACCAGCCATGAATACATTCTATTACCCTCGTCCAACTCCTCAAGATGTTTTGATAGAGGAACGAGATTGGAACCAGACTAATACGTCTTACAGTGGTTCTGAAATTTACGAATGGAACCTCGATGGGTTAAGTGATAGGCAGTTAACCATTCTGGTGCATAGGATGCTTATGTATTCAACCATTTGCAAAAGCACCAAAAATAATGATAGAACTATTTGCAAAATGATTGTTGCAGGTTTCACAGGTCAGCTGAGAGGCTGGTGGGATAATTACTTAAGTACAGCGGATAAAGCCACTATCATTAATGCTATTGCAGTTGATGAAGGAGTTGATAACTTAGGTTTCAAATTAGAAAAAGATAGAGAAGACGCTGTTTATACTCTGGTAGTCACTATCTTAGAACATTTTAATGGTAGATTTACCTCTTCTTATGAAACAATTCGTACTTTACTCAATGGTTTAAAATGTCCTACATTGACCAAATGGAGATGGTACAAAGATACGTTTCTAAGTCGGGTTATGGAATTACCCGAAAATAAATTTGACTTTTGGAAAGCTAAGTTTATAGACGGCCTTCCTTCTTTATTCGCAGAAAGGGTTCGTAAGGTCCTAAGAGGAGACCACATTGAAATTCCTTATCAGGAATACACTTATGGTAAACTAATAGGAGTTTGCACTCAGGAAGGATTAAATCTTTGTAATGAGCTTCGTATGTCACAAGAGCTTAAAAGGAATAAGCATAAGGAAAGATCTCAGCTTGGAGATTTTTGTACTCAGTTCGGGTTACCTGAACCTACAGCCTATGGCAGTAAAAAAGAGTATTATCACTCTCCTAGGACTGAAGATTCCAATAGGAGACGAAGACGAAGATCTAGACGAATGTCTAGAGAAGAAAGAGACGCTAAAAGAAGCTCTCGAAAATCTAATAGATTTACTAAAGATCGATCAGGAAGGGATCTTTCTAAGATCAAGTGCTACAAATGCGGTAAGCGAGGGCATATTGCTCCAAATTGCAAGTTAAATAAGCTTAAAGCTTTAGAACTTGATCCAGCCATGCATGAAAAGGTTTATAGTTTATTATACACCTCTGGATCGGATGAAGATTATGAATCATATTCTGATACTGAATCAAATATTGATCTTATTGATTTTTCTGATCATGATGAACAGGTTAATTGCACCACTTGCCAAGGTAATACCTGTACTTGTGAAACTGAAGTAGATGATATCTACAAACTTCAGTCACAATTTCAAGATTCTAGTATTAATATGTTCTCATCTGATAATATCATAGAACTGTTAAAAGAAGTTACTGATAATAATCTTCGTGAAAAAATTATTAATCTTGCCACGGTTAAAGATGCTAGTTCTTCAAAACCAGTTGTGGAAAAGATTAAAAATGATGATTTTGACTATCAGGCCCCTTATTCTTTAAAGGAGGTTGAAAGTCGTTTAATGATAAAAAATTCTTTTGTTGAAAAGGATGCTTCTTTTAATGATTTAAAAGAAGAAGTTGAAAATCTAAAAAAAGAAATCATATTTCTTAAGCGAAATCAGGCCATTCATGATACAAGGATTTCTCAGATTGAGAAAAATTATGAGCATGTCAGTCCCATTGCCAGCTCTTCGAAAGGTAAAGAGGTTTGTACTGAAGAACCTAACATTAATGATCCTGAAAATAATATGTTTTTAGGAATGATGCAGGTTGTTACTGCTCACAAATGGTATGTTAAATGCACCATTTTAATTAATAATAGTTTCTCTATTACTAATATTGCTATGATTGACAGCGGTGCAGATGTAAGCTGCATTCAAGAAGGTCTTGTTCCTTCAAAATATTTTCAAAAAACTACGCATATGGTTAAATCCGCTTCAGGGCATGCGTTAGATATTAAGTACAAATTATCTAATACAAAAATTTGCCAGAATAAGGTTTGCATTCCTCATTTCTTTTTTCTGGTAAAAAATCAGTTGCATCCTCCAATTATACTTGGAACACCTTTTATAAATGCAATTTATCCTTTTACTCATATTGATTCAAAAGGGTTTTCTGCTTCATATGAAGATAATAAAATCAGTTATACTTTTATCACGGAGCCTGTAACTCGGGAAATAGACGCTTTGATTAAATTAAAGCAAAAGCATGTTGATTCTTTACAATACGAACTGTTTAGCATGAATATATTTGAGTCTCTCAAGTCTGCTAAAATACAGGAAAAATTAAAAATGATTTCTGAACAGATCGCCATTGATATTTGCGCCGATCATCCCAGTGCTTTTTGGAATCGAAAAAAGCATATTGTTACTCTTCCGTATGAGGAGGATTTTTCAGAGGATAATATTCCGACCAAGTCTCGTCCCTGTCAAATGAATTCTGAGTTAGTAGAATTCTGCAAACGGGAAATTGATACATTATTGCAAAAGGGTTTAATAAAGCCTTCAAAATCTCCTTGGTCTTGCACAGCATTTTATGTTAATAATGCTGCAGAAAAGGAACGAGGAGTTCCCAGGTTGGTAATTAATTACAAACCTTTAAACAAATGTTTGAAATGGGTAAGGTATCCTATTCCCAACAAACGCGATTTATTAGCTAGATTATATGATGCTAATATATTCTCAAAATTTGATTTAAAATCAGGTTATTGGCAGATTCAGATATTTAAAGAGCATTCTTATAGAACTGCTTTCAATGTTCCTTTCGGGCAATATGAATGGAATGTTATGCCATTCGGATTAAAAAATGCCCCATCTGAATTTCAAAAAAATTATGAATGACATCTTTAATCCATATATGGATTTTATCATTGTTTATATTGATGATATTTTGGTGTTTTCTAAAACTCTTGAAACGCATATTAAGCACCTTGATATTTTCAAGAAAATTGTGATACAAAATGGTTTAGTTATATCAAAACCAAAAATGAGTTTATTTCAAACTGAAGTTCGTTTTCTTGGACATCTTATTAGTCAAGGAAAAGTCACTCCTATACAGAGGGCTATAGACTTTGCATCAAAGTTTCCGGATATTATTACTGATAGAACTCAATTACAGAGATTCTTGGGCAGTTTAAATTATATTTCTCCCTTTTACAAGAATCTTTCTCGAGATTTAGCCCCGTTATATGACAGGCTAAAAAAGGATCATAAATCTCCGTGGACTAATAGTCACACTACTTTGGTAAAAAACATCAAATTGCGTGTTCAATCTTTACCTTGTCTAACTCTTGCTAACCCTGCTTGGCAAAAAATTGTTGAAACAGATGCTTCAAATATTGGTTATGGAGGGATTCTTAAGCAGATTAATCCCAATGATAAAAATGAATATCTTATTAGATTTCATTCAGGAAAATGGACTGAGGCTCAGAAAAAATATGCAACTGTGGCCCATGAAATGCTTACTATTGTTAAATGTGTTCTTAAATTTCAGGATGATTTATATAATCAGAAGTTTTTAATAAAAACTGATGCTCAATCGGTCAAATATATGTTCGACAAAGATTTTAAGCATGACGCATCTAAGCTTATATTTGCTAGATGGCAGGCTCAATTAGCCCCATTTGATTTTGACATTCATTATAAAAAGGGAATTGATAATTCTCTTCCAGATTTCTTATCCAGAGAATACATTCAATAATGCATTATTTAGCCTTTTTATCTGAAGAAACTCTTTTAATTCTGTTAAGGGTAATTATATTACCAGAAGATCTTAAAAAGATCATTATTAATAAAATTATTGAAGATATTCTGATTAGAGAAGATGAGGATTTCTCTATTCACGACTACTCAGAAGTAGTAAGAGAAGATTTTACAGATTATTTTTCTGAATGACTAATCTATTTCTCTACAGGATGGATCCGCCATGGCGGCATGTTCGAGGAAGAGGAAGGGGAAGATCAGCCCCAGGAAGATCCTCTCAATCCAGTTCTCAAGGATCGACATATCGATCAAATTATCCTGTTATACAAGGATCATCATACAGAAACCCAGTTATACAAATGGGTAATAAGAGTCTTATTAATAAAAAGATTACAGATGAAGGTGCATCATCTAGCTCATCTATTACTCCTGAGCAAGTTATAAATTTGGAATCTATTCCAAAAGATAGTCCATTATATGAACATGCGCAGGCGTATTTGCATGCACAAAGGCAGAAAGATACTTTTGCCTCGATTATGAAAGGAGAAACTGATCCTATCATATCTTATGAACAGGTCAGAAAAAGAGAGATTATATTTTTCTTGGAAAATGTTGATATACAACGAAAATCAGAACCTTGGAAAATATTCCAAAGGTATTTAGTAAAGGGATTATATTTCCCGGGCGAGTCTTATAAAACTCGATCCTATTATGAAACCATTCTGACAAGCATGGGTAGTGCAGAAATTCAGCACTTTTGTCCTACGGGTTATACCCCAGAAGAGAATGTTTATAACTTCTCTAAAATAATTGTCAACCAGATTATATCTGTTGAAGAGTGGGGACTATCCACAATGAAAGAAAGACAGGTTGTTGTTAAAGGTGTACCAATGAACTTCACCTATTGGGATTATATCCAAGCATTCAGTAAAACTCTGTTTTACAATAATGATAAAAATAAACATACTTGGTTTATAAAAATCTGTTCTAAGGTTTTTTCTGAACCTATTCCGAATTGGTTTATTAACTGGTGGTCATACCAAGGCCCTACTATTCAGATATTACCTGAAAAATTCTTAGAATTATACAAAGAATGGAAAAAGGTGTCTCCTTTTCTCCAAGATTTATATCACCAGGATCATATATGCTGGTTAGAAAAAATATATCAGATGTACTTTTTTATAGAATTCTCTATACCTTGGATCCATAAATGGATGCCGGAAATAGGGTTTACAGAGGAGGATGTTCCTTGCTTATATCGTGTTTACTATAATAATTTCTGGGAAAAACTATTAAAAAAGGATCCCAGGACAAAGCAAATAAATGGACAAGAGCTTGTTGATAGTATTGTCAACACGATCAAGACATACAAAGAACTTCCAGATAAGGAAATTGGTGTTGATAACCCATCCATCAGGCATATTGCCAGAAGAATCTCCACCCAAGAAGGAGATAAGGAAGCAATGGTCAATGAATATCTGGAGAAGATGAAGAAGACTTTACTTCAAGGCATCGATATTATCGATAAGTCAGACACTTCTATGAGAAGTGAGACCTCAGGCGAAGAAGCCCAACAACCGGAAGATATTATGTTATCTACGGAAGAAATACATGAAGCAGAAGACTTGCTTCAATCACTCAAAGCCATGGAAAATAAAAGACGTGGCAAAGAAAAAATGAATAACATCGACTGAGAAGATAGCCGTCAGTCACATCAACAGTATATAAACTGTTTAAACAGTAAATTCACTGTTTAGGGACCCATATGGGACCCCCTTGTACTGTACAAAGATTCGTTATGTTTTTTTTTCTTTTCTATATAAGTCCTCACTTTGTTAGATAGGAGGACACACACAATTTTTACATTTTCTCTCTTCTTTTCTAAGTTTTTGTAAAGAGAAAAACAGAAAGCTTTAGCCACTGTTCCGATCAAATAATAAAATCTTGGATCAGTTTTGCTAACATCTTTGGATCTTGGCCGTCCTTCAAGGTAGTTACTTTTTCTTTTAATTTATACTTACAGTACTCTTCTCCTAGCCAGGACTATGTCCGGCTAAACATCTTCTATATCTATGTCTTGTATATAAACGTCTCTCCTATATAGACCATGAACGGATCTAAGCTTTACTTAAATAGAACGGAATTTTTATGAAGTTTCTTGACTTGGTTCAGAGATGGTGGCACAGTCGGATCTAGAACATCTCTTATTATCTCTGTCTGGCAAGCCTCTAGCTAGCCATGACCTCTTTAGCCCGAGATATGTGTTAAAAGGGCGCCTCTTGGTCCGGTTAGAACCGCTATGGGTTAGAACCGTTGGACGAGAGTATAGTAAGAGTATGTACGGTGATCCTGACAGGCCCCTTGCTCAGGTAAAAGCTTCCATACAGTCTTGAGAAATTGCATGAAAATTCTCGAAGATTTCAGTTCTTATGCCTGCGTTTATGCGCTTGTATAAGGATGCTGATTTGCTAGATCATAGATTATGGCGGATTACCGCCCGATCTCCGATCCTGCTGCTTGTTGGTATCAGAGCCCAGACACTGTTCATGGTATATATGAGATAGATGTGAAAATACTGGATATAGATATAGAACTTAATTGTTTTATGGATCTCGGAGAACAAAGTAGTACAAAAAGTACTAGACTTGAAGAGGTTGATATACCTCAAAACCTTGATTTGTTAAACAAATGGACGATTCCTAAAGTTCCGATTAAAACCATTTATGATTATGGTTGGTTTGATAAACTTTCTACAAAACAGTTGATTAAAACAACTGAGCAATCTTTAGTTTTAAATTCTTCTGAACAGACTATTCGTTTATTAAATAAACATGATGTTAATCTTTATAAGAATCAGTATAACTATTTGCATATTGGCATGGTTCAAATTGCTTTTAAACCTCTTACCCTTAAAGGGTTACCAGAGACCTTTTTGGCAGCTCTCAGAGATGCTAGAAATGTAAATTTTAGACAGTCTCTTATGGGTTCAATTGAATCCACTGTGGCCTATGGTCCAGTTTATTTCAATACGCAACCAAATTTGCAATTATCGTTATCTGATGTTAATATTTTGGATGCTTTGACATTAAATGTTAAAACCAATGGTTATAACTATATGCTTCTGAAAATAATATGTTTTTAGGAATGATGCAGGTTGTTACTGCTCACAAATGGTATGTTAAATGCACCATTTTAATTAATAATAGTTTCTCTATTACTAATATTGCTATGATTGACAGCGGTGCAGATGTAAGCTGCATTCAAGAAGGTCTTATTCCTTCAAAATATTTTCAAAAAACTACGCATATGGTTAAATCCGCTTCAGGGCATGCATTAGATATTAAGTACAAATTATCTAATACAAAAATTTGCCAGAATAAGGTTTGCATTCCTCATTTCTTTTTTCTGGTAAAAAATCAGTTGCATCCTCCAATTATACTTGGAACACCTTTTATAAATGCAATTTATCTTTTTACTCATATTGATTCAAAAGGGTTTTCTGCTTCATATGAAGATAATAAAATCAGTTATACTTTTATCACGGAGCCTGTAACTCGGGAAATAGACGCTTTGATTAAATTAAAGCAAAAGCATGTTGATTCTTTACAATACGAACTGTTTAGCATGAATATATTTGAGTCTCTCAAGTCTGCTAAAATACAGGAAAAAATAAAAATACAGTACTCTTCTCCCTAGCCAGGACTATGTCCGGCTAAACATCTTCTATATCTATGTCTTGTATATAAACGTCTCTCCTATATAGACCATGAACGGATCTAAGCTTTACTTAAATAGAACGGAATTTTTATGAAGTTTCTTGACTTGGTTCAGAGATGGTGGCACAGTCGGATCTAGAACATCTCTTATTATCTCTGTCTGGCAAGCCTCTAGCTAGCCATGACCTCTTTAGCCCGAGATATGTGTTAAAAGGGCGCCTCTTGGTCCGGTTAGAACCGCTATAGGTTAGAACCGTTGGACGAGAGTATAGTAAGAGTATGTACGGTGATCCTGACAGGCCCCTTGCTCAGGTAAAAGCTTCCATACAGTCTTGAGAAATTGCATGAAAATTCTCGAAGATTTCAGTTCTTATGCCTGCGTTTATGCGCTTGTATAAGGATGCTGATTTGCTAGATCATAGATTATGGCGGATTACCGCCCGATCTCCGATCCTGCTTGTTGGTATCACCTTGAAGGACGGCCAAGATCCAAAGATGTTAGCAAAACTGATCCAAGATTTTATTATTGATCGGAACAGTGGCTAAAGCTTTCTGTTTTTCTCTTTACAAAAACTTAGAAAAGAAGAGAGAAAATGTAAAAAAATGTGTGTGTCCTCCTATCTAACAAAGTGAGGACTTATATAGAAAAGAAGAAAAAAAACATAACGAATCTTTGTACAGTACAAGGGGGTCCCATATGGGTCCCTAAACAGTGAATTTACTGTTTAAACAGTTTATATACTGTTGATGTGACTGACGGCTATCTTCTCAGTCGATGTTATTCATTTTTTCTTTGCCACGTCTTTTATTTTCCATGGCTTTGAGTGATTGAAGCAAGTCTTCTGCTTCATGTATTTCTTCCGTATTTAACATATACATAAGCATCATATGCACCAGAATGGTTAACTGCCTATCACTTAACCCATCGAGGTTCCATTCGGATGCTTATGTATTCAACCATTTGCAAAAGCACCAAAAATAATGATAGAACTATTTGCAAAATGATTGTTGCAGGTTTCACAGGTCAGCTGAGAGGCTGGTGGGATAATTACTTAAGTACAGCGGATAAAGCCACTATCATTAATGCTATTGCAGTTGATGAAGGAGTTGATAACTTAGGTTTCAAATTAGAAAAAGATAGAGAAGACGCTGTTTATACTCTGGTAGTCACTATCTTAGAACATTTTAATGGTAGATTTACCTCTTCTTATGAAACAATTCGTACTTTACTCAATGGTTTAAAATGTCCTACATTGACCAAATGGAGATGGTACAAAGATACGTTTTTGGTTTTGATATAACTAAACCATTTTGTATCATAATTTTCTTGAAAATATCAAGGTGCTTAATATGCGTTTCAAGAGTTTTAGAAAATACCAAAATATCATCAATATAAACAATGATAAAATCCATTTAACTTGCTTCAATCACTCAAAGCCATGGAAAATAAAAGACGTGGCAAAGAGTGATTGAAGCAAGTCTTCTGCTTCATGTATTTCTTCCGTAGATAACATAATATCTTCCGGTTGTTGGGCTTCTTCGCCTGAGGTCTCACTTCTCATAGAAGTGTCTGACTTATCGATAATATCGATGCCTTGAAGTAAAGTCTTCTCTTACTACTTCTGAGTAGTCGTGAATAGAGAAATCATCATCTTCTCTAACCAGAATATCTTCAATAATTTTATTAATAATGATCTTTTTAAGATCTTCTGGTAATATAATTACCCTTAACAGAATTAAAAGAGTTTCTTCAGATAAAAAGGCTAAATAATGCATTATTGAATGTATTCTCTGGATAAGAAATCTGGAAGAGAATTATCAATTCCCTTTTTATAATGAATGTTAAAATCAAATGGGGCTAATTGAGCCTGCCATCTAGCAAATATAAGCTTAGATGCATCATGCTTAAAATCTTTGTCGAACATATATTTGACCGATTGAGCATCAGTTTTTATTAAAAACTTCTGATTATATAAATCATCCTGAAATTTAAGAACACATTTAACAATAGTAAGCATTTCATGGGCCACAGTTGCATATTTTTTCTGAGCCTCAGTCCATTTTCCTGAATGAAATCTAATAAGATATTCATTTGTATCATTGGGATTAATCTGCTTAAGAATCCCTCCATAACCAATATTTGAAGCATCTGTTTCAACAATTTTTTGCCAAGCAGGGTTAGCAAGAGTTAGACAAGGTAAAGATTGAACACGCAATTTGATGTTTTTTACCAAAGTAGTGTGACTATTAGTCCACGGAGATTTATGATCCTTTTTTAGCCTATCATATAACGGGGCTAAATCTCGAGAAAGATTCTTGTAAAAGGGAGAAATATAATTTAAACTGCCCAAGAATCTCTGTAATTGAGTTCTATCAGTAATAATATCCGGAAACTTTGATGCAAAGTCTATAGCCCTCTGTATAGGAGTGACCTTTTCTTGACTAATAAGATGTCCAAGAAAACGAACTTCAGTTTGAAATAAACTCATTTTTGGTTTTGATATAACTAAACCATTTTGTATCACAATTTTCTTGAAAATATCAAGGTGCTTAATATGCGTTTCAAGAGTTTTAGAAAATACCAAAATATCATCAATATAAACAATGATAAAATCCATATATGGATTAAAGATGTCATTCATAATTTTTTGAAATTCAGATGGGGCATTTTTTAATCCGAATGGCATAACATTCCATTCATATTGCCCGAAAGGAACATTGAAAGCAGTTCTATAAGAATGCTCTTTAAATATCTGAATCTGCCAATAACCTGATTTTAAATCAAATTTTGAGAATATATTAGCATCATATAATATAGCTAATAAATCGCATTTGTATGATGGTTTGGTAATATGAAGAAGCCCAACAACCGGAAGATATTATGTTATCTACGGAAGAAATACATGAAGCAGAAGACTTGCTTCAATCACTCAAAGCCATGGAAAATAAAAGACGTGGCAAAGAAAAAATGAATAACATCGACTGAGAAGATAGCCGTCAGTCACATCAACAGTATATAAACTGTTTAAACAGTAAATTCACTGTTTAGGGACCCATATGGGACCCCCTTGTACTGTACAAAGATTCGTTATGTTTTTTTTCTTCTTTTCTATATAAGTCCTCACTTTGTTAGATAGGAGGACACACACATTTTTTTACATTTTCTCTCTTCTTTTCTAAGTTTTTGTAAAGAGAAAAACAGAAAGCTTTAGCCACTGTTCCGATCAATAATAAAATCTTGGATCAGTTTTGCTAACATCTTTGGATCTTGGCCATCTTTCAAGGTAGTTACTTTTTTCTTTAATTTATACTTACAGTACTCTTCTCCCTAGCCAGGACTATGTCCGGCTAAACATCTTCTATATCTATGTCTTGTATATAAACGTCTCTCCTATATAGACCATGAACGGATCTAAGCTTTACTTAAATAGAACGGAATTTTTATGAAGTTTCTTGACTTGGTTCTGAGATGGTGGCAGAGTCGGATCTAGAACATCTCTTATTATCTCTGTCTGGCAAGCCTCTAGCTAGCCATGACCTCTTTAGCCCGAGATATGTGTTAAAAAGGGCGCCTCTTGGTCCGGTTAGAACCGCTATGGGTTAGAACCGTTGGACGAGAGTATAGTAAGAGTATGTACGGTGATCCTGACAGGCCCCTTGCTCAGGTAAAAGCTTCCATACAGTCTTGAGAAATTGCATGAAAATTCTCGAAGATTTCAGTTCTTATGCCTGCGTTTATGCGCTTGTATAAGGATGCTGATTTGCTAGATCATAGATTATGGCGGATTACCGCCCGATCTCCGATCCTGCTTGTTGGTTATAACTATATGCCAGGTTCAGAACTTATTAGTCTTTCTTATAGAATTTATTTCAAATTGTTATCCACTCTGAATCCGAAGTGTAAGTTATACGATACTTCTGACCAAACTATTTTGGTTGAAACTAATTTCGCCTTGGAATTAATTACCAACCTGGGAACTCCTCGTTCCTTTTCTGCAGCATTATTAACATAAAATGCTGTGCAAGACCAAGGAGATTTTGAAGGCTTTATTAAACCCTTTTGCAATAATGTATCAATTTCCCGTTTGCAGAATTCTACTAACTCAGAATTCATTTGACAGGGACGAGACTTGGTCGGAATATTATCCTCTGAAAAATCCTCCCCATACGGAAGAGTAACAATATGCTTTTTTCGATTCCAAAAAGCACTGGGATGATCGGCGCAAATATCAATGGCGATCTGTTCAGAAATCATTTTTATTTTTTCCTGTATTTTAGCAGACTTGAGAGACTCAAATATATTCATGCTAAACAGTTCGTATTGTAAAGAATCAACATGCTTTTGCTTTAATTTAATCAAAGCGTCTATTTCCCGAGTTACAGGCTCCGTGATAAAAGTATAACTGATTTTATTATCTTCATATGAAGCAGAAAACCCTTTTGAATCAATATGAGTAAAAGGATAAATTGCATTTATAAAAGGTGTTCCAAGTATAATTGGAGGATGCAACTGATTTTTTACCAGAAAAAAGAAATGAGGAATGCAAACCTTATTCTGGCAAATTTTTGTATTAGATAATTTGTACTTAATATCTAACGCATGCCCTGAAGCGGATTTAACCATATGCATAGTTTTTTGAAAATATTTTGAAGGAACAAGACCTTCTTGAATGCAGCTTACATCTGCACCGCTGTCAATCATAGCAATATTAGTAATAGAGAAACTATTATAAATTAAAATGGTGCATTTAACATACCATTTGTGAGCAGTAACAACCTGCATCATTCCTAAAAACATATTATTTTCAGGATCATTAATGTTAGGTTCTTCAGTACAAACCTCTTTACCTTTCGAAGAGCTGGTAATGGGACTGACATGCTCATAATTTTTCTCAATCTGAGAAATCCTTGTATCATGAATGGCCTGATTTCGCTTAAGAAATATGATTTCTTTTTTTAGATTTTCAACTTCTTCTTTTAAATCATTAAAAGAAGCATCCTTTTCGACAAAAGAATTTTTTATCATTAAACGATTTTCAACCTCCTTTAAAGAATAAGGGGCCTGATAGTCAAAATCAAAATCATTTTTAATCTTTTCCACAACTGGTTTTGAAGAACTAGCATCTTTAACCATGGCAAGATTAATAATTTTTTCACGAAGGTTATTATCAGTAACTTCTTTTAACAGTTCTATGATATTATCAGATGAGAACATATTAATACTAGAATCTTGAAATTGTGACTGAAGTTTGTAGATATCATCTACTTCAGTTTCACAAGTACAAGTATTACCTTGGCAAGTGGTGCAATTAACCTGTTCATCATGATCAGAAAAATCAATAAGATCAATATTTGATTCAGTATCAGAATATGATTCATAATCTTCATCCGATCCAGAGGTGTATAATAAACTATAAACCTTTTCATGCATGGCTGGATCAAGTTCTAAAGCTTTAAGCTTATTTAACTTGCAATTTGGAGCAATATGCCCTCGCTTACCGCATTTGTAGCACTTGATCTTAGAAAGATCCCTTCCTGATCGATCTTTAGTAAATCTATTAGATTTTCGAGAGCTTCTTTTAGCGTCTCTTTCTTCTCTAGACATTCGTCTAGATCTTCGTCTTCGTCTCCTATTAGAATCTTCAGTCCTAGGAGAGTGAGAATACTCTTTTTTACTGCCATAGGCTGTAGGTTCAGGTAACCCGAACTGAGTACAAAAATCTCCAAGCTGAGATCTTTCCTTATGCTTATTCCTTTTAAGCTCTTGTGACATACGAAGCTCATTACAAAGATTTAATCCTTCCTGAGTGCAAACTCTTATTAGTTTACCATAAGTGTATTCCTGATAAGGAATTTCAATGTGGTCTCCTCTTAGGACCTTACGAACCCTTTCTGCGAATAAAGAAGGAAGGCCGTCTATAAACTTAGCTTTCCAAAAGTCAAATTTATTTTCGGGTAATTCCATAACCCGACTTAGAAACGTATCTTTGTACCATCTCCATTTGGTCAATGTAGGACATTTTAAACCATTGAGTAAAGTACGAATTGTTTCATAAGAAGAGGTAAATCTACCATTAAAATGTTCTAAGATAGTGACTACCAGAGTATAAACAGCGTCTTCTCTATCTTTTTCTAATTTGAAACCTAAGTTATCACCTCCTTCATCAACTGCAATAGCATTAATGATAGTGGCTTTATCCGCTGTACTTAAGTAATTATCCCACCAGCCTCTCAGCTGACCTGTGAAACCTGCAACAATCATTTTGCAAATAGTTCTATCATTATTTTTGGTGCTTTTGCAAATGGTTGAATACATAAGCATCCTATGCACCAGAATGGTTAACTGCCTATCACTTAACCCATCGAGGTTCCATTCGTAAATTTCAGAACCACTGTAAGACGTATTAGTCTGGTTCCAATCTCGTTCCTCTATCAAAACATCTTGAGGAGTTGGACGAGGGTAATAGAATGTATTCATGGCTGGTTTAGCATACCCAGATTTTTTCGAGGATAACCTTTGAGTTTATTAAACTCCGAAGAAACATGATTTTTAAAATCATTTGTTTTTTCTATCTTTTCTGAAAACTCATGTGATAAATCAATTGGTTTAATATTTAAACCCGAAAACTTTTTATCAAGAAGTTCTTCTAACTCATTTATAGATTTAATCTTAAAATCATTGATTTCAGGGGGTCTTTGAATAAAAGCAGGAACCAATTCTGCTCTACTAGTTGAAGCAATTTCAATTACTCTGCTAGTTGAAGCAATATTGGTTTTAGCTATATCAGCCTTTATATCTTTTATCAAAGTAGTCATTTTTTCTTGTTTTTCATCTAGAGAACCAATATGTTCTCCCAAAACTTTGACATATAAACTCAAATAATTATTTTGAGAAATAATTTTATTAATTTCAGAAATACTTATAGAAGCTATTTCTTCCTCAACGAATTTTTGAAATGCGTGGAAAGTAATACCCGTATTATTAGGTAAAATAAAAGCAGATTGGGGAGGATAAACCTGCGTAAGAGTCTTACCATCTACCTCACGATAAGTTCTTTCAATAACCTTAATATATAACGGTAAATAAGTGGTTATAAACCATGGAACAAAATGCATGATTTCATTATGCAAAGCACAAGTTTCGTAAAACTCTTGAGAGATATTGTTCATATCATCTCTATCGTAAGAATTAAAAAACCAAGTCTTAAACTTGTTCCATTTTTTATCAAAAAATTCATTTTGAATTTGTTTCCTTGCCAGGGAACCTGGGCTAAAATCAATTTGGTGTGGAATCATTAACACTTATTAATATCAAACTCCATTTCAGAGGGAGTAGGAAAGTCCTTATCAGAACTATCATCATGCATATTATTAGCCTGCACAATATTAGAACCTGGGCTAATCTTAACCTTTTCAATAACAGCGTTATTATCAGATTCTATCGTATGAAGAGAAGCAGCCCTATTTCTTGCTGGACCATAAATAGGGTCGATAGGTGAAATATGCTGAATATTAGTCATAGATCTATGACCAAGAGATCTTCTGTTATAAACAGTACTTACCGGAGGCATGAGTCTATGCGTAGACAAAGACTGCCTATGAGGAGCATAGCTACCTTCTGTAAATTGAATACAGACCCTACCATCGGGATCTTGAGAAACATGAGAATACTCAGAATTCGTAACTGTATCAGTTAATTGATTTGGAGATATAACTGAATCAAGAGTCCAAGTTACAGGAAAATTAATTTCTTCCCATTTTATAGGTCTCCTTGTGGTGACCTTGGATTTGGCAAAATTAGTTTCAACCAAAATAGTTTGGTCAGAAGTATCGTATAACTTACACTTCGGATTCAGAGTGGATAACAATTTGAAATAAATTCTATAAGAAAGACTAATAAGTTCTGAACCTGGCATATAGTTATAACCATTGGTTTTAACATTTAATGTCAAAGCATCCAAAATATTAACATCAGATAACGATAATTGCAAATTTGGTTGCGTATTGAAATAAACTGGACCATAGGCCACAGTGGATTCAATTGAACCCATAAGAGACTGTCTAAAATTTAAATTTCTAGCATCTCTGAGAGCTGCCAAAAAGGTCTCTGGTAACCCTTTAAGGGTAAGAGGTTTAAAAGCAATTTGAACCATGCCAATATGCAAATAGTTATACTGATTCTTATAAAGATTAACATCATGTTTATTTAATAAACGAATAGTCTGCTCAGAAGAATTCAAAGCTAAAGATTGCTCAGTTGTTTTAATCAACTGGTTTGTAGAAAGTTTATCAAACCAACCATAATCATAAATGGTTTTAATCGGAACTTTAGGAATCGTCCATTTGTTTAACAAATCAAGGTTTTGAGGTATATCAACCTCTTCAAGTCTAGTACTTTTAGTACTACTTTGTTCTCCGAGATCCATAAAATAATTAAGTTCTATATCTATATCCAGTATTTTCACATCTATCTCATATATACCATGAACAGTGTCTGGGCTCTGATACCAAAAGGCAGGATCGGAGATCGGGCGGTAATCCGCCATAATCTATGATCTAGCAAATCAGCATCCTTATACAAGCGCATAAACGCAGGCATAAGAACTGAAATCTTCGAGAATTTTCATGCAATTTCTTAAGACTGTATGGAAGCTTTTACCTGAGCAAGGGGCCTGTCAGGATCACCGTACATACTCTTACTATCCTCTTGTCCAACGGTTCTAACCCATAGCGGTTCTAACCGGACCAAGAGCGCCCTTTTAACACATATCTCGGGCTAAAGAGGTCATGGCTAGCTAGAGGCTTGCCAGACAGAGATAATAAGAGATGTTCTAGATCCGACTGTGCCACCATCTCTGAACCAAGTCAAGAAACTTCATAAAAATTCCGTTCTATTTAAGTAAAGCTTAGATCCGTTCATGGTCTATATAGGAGAGACGTTTATATACAAGACATAGATATAGAAGATGTTTAGCCGGACATAGTCCTGGCTAGGGAGAAGAGTACTGTAAGTATAAATTAAAAAAAAAAAGTAACTACCTTGAAGGACGGCCAAGATCCAAAGATGTTAGCAAAACTGATCCAAGATTTTATTATTGATCGGAACAGTGGCTAAAGCTTTCTGTTTTTCTCTTTACAAAAACTTTGAAAAGAAGAGAGAAAATGTAAAAAATTGTGTGTGTCCCCCTATCTAACAAAGTGAGGACTTATATAGAAAAGAAAAAAAACATAACGAATCTTTGTACAGTACAAGGGGGTCCCATATGGGTCCCTAAACAGTGAATTTACTGTTTAAACAGTTTATATACTGTTGATGTGACTGACGGCTATCTTCTCAGTCGATGTTATTCATTTTTTCTTTGCCACGTCTTTTATTTTCCATGGCTTTGAGTGATTGAAGCAAGTCTTCTTCTTCATGTATTTCTTCCGTAGATAACATAATATCTTCCGGTTGTTGGGCTTCTTCGCCTGAGGTCTCACTTCTCATAGAAGTGTCTGACTTATCGATAATATCGATGCCTTGAAGTAAAGTCTTCTTCATCTTCTCCAGATATTCATTGACCATTGCTTCCTTATCTCCTTCTTGGGTGGAGATTCTTCTGGCAATATGCCTGATGGATGGGTTATCAACACCAATTTCCTTATCTGGAAGTTCTTTGTATGTTTTGATCGTGTTGACAATATTATCAACAAGCTCTTGTCCATTTATTTGCTTTGTCCTGGGATCTTTTTTTAATAGTTTTTCCCAGAAATTATTATAGTAAACACGATATAAGCAAGGAACATCCTCCTCTGTAAACCCTATTTCCGGCATCCATTTATGGATCCAAGGTATAGAGAATTCTATAAAAAAGTACATCTGATCAATTTTTTCTATCCAGCATATATGATCCTGGTGATATAAATCTTGGAGAAAAGGAGACACCTTTTTCCATTCTTTGTATAACTCTAAGAATTTTTCAGGTAATATCTGAATAGTAGGGCCGTGGTATGACCACCAGTTAATAAACCAATTCGAAATAGGTTCAGAAAAAACCTTAGAACAGATTTTTATAAACCAAGTATGTTTATTTTTATCATTATTGTAAAACAGAGTTTTACTGAATGCTTGGATATAATCCCAATAGGTGAAGTTCATTGGTACACCTTTAACAACAACCTGTCTTTCTTTCATTGTGGATAGTCCCCACTCTTCAACAGATATAATCTGGTTGACAATTATTTTAGAGAAGTTATAAACATTCTCTTCTGGGGTATAACCCGTAGGACAAAAGTGCTGAATTTCTGCACTACCCATGCTTGTCAGAATGGTTTCATAATAGGATCGAGTTTTATAAGACTCGCCCGGGAAATATAATCCCTTCACTAAATACCTTTGGAATATTTTCCAAGGTTCTGATTTTCGTTGTATATCAACATTTTCCAAGAAAAATATAATCTCTCTTTTTCTAACCTGTTCATAAGATATGATAGGATCAGTTTCTCCTTTCATAATCGAGGCAAAAGTATCTTTCTGCCTTTGTGCATGCAAATACGCCTGCGCATGTTCATATAATGGACTATCTTTTGGAATAGATTCCAAATTTATAACTTGCTCAGGAGTAATAGATGAGCTAGATGATTGCACCCTTCATCTGTAATCTTTTTATTTACTAGACTCTTATTACCCATTGTATAAACTGGGTTCTGTTGGATGATCCTTGTATTACAGGATAATTTGTCGATATGTCGGTCCTTGGAGAACTGGATTGAGAGGATCTTCCTGGGCTGATCTTCCCTTCCTCTTCCTCGACATGCCGCCATGGCGGAATCCTCCTGTAGAAGAATAGATTAGTCATTCAGAAAAATAATCTGTAAAAGCTTCTCTTACTACTTCTGAGTAGTCGTGAATAGAGAAATCATCATCTTCTCTAACCAGAATATCTTCAATAATTTTATTAATAATGATCTTTTTAAGATCTTCTGGTAATATAATTACCCTTAACAGAATTAAA